>JAQZBX010003919.1:0-62837 GCA_029593785.1 Cabassous unicinctus
CTCTTAAGGAAGCACTGGGAACCGAACCCAGGACCTCCCATGTGGGAAGCAGGCGCTCAACCGCTTGAGCCACATCCACTCCTTAAGTGTTTCTTGAAAACAACTCCAAAAGCCATAATAATGATGCCTCTAGTTTTTTCTGCCTAAGATTCAGGGATCCTGATAAAGCCTTTGCTTTATCCATGGGGGTGGTTCTTGGAAGTTGTTATGCAGGTTATAGCTACAGCTTGTGGGTTTCAGGGGCATCCAATAATTAGAGGAAGAATGCGTTCCTTGGTCAACCCTATTGTCAATGCTTTGCAAATTTTAAAGTATCTCCTTTGAGCTTCTTACAATTAACAGTTCGAAAAGGAAAATACCAGTTACCCATTCTGCTGTGATAAATTTAGAGGGATAGTCCTAATTAGTTATTATGATGTTATAATTATATAGATATTTATAAAGAAGAAATAAAATAAACTTTGGAAAAATTGAACACTCATTATTAGTCTTTTAGAGCACAGGATTAAAAAAATATATATACACCAAAGTGAATTTATCCTTTTTCATAAAAAGTATGTTTTTATATAAAGGAAATATCAGTGTTAACTTTTCAAATGTCTTAAGAGATATTTTTAATCTAAGTTTTTGTTAAAAGATATTTATAAAAGATGAAGACTGATGTGTAATGTATTAAAAAGATATATTTATTATTTCTCTAATTAGTCATTAATTACATCAATGTGCTATTTAAATGTGTGATTAGAATCTATTTCCATATTCATAAATTTTAATTTGTATATAGCTTGGTAATTTTTATAAGTTTCTGACATTGTTTATATATAAGAGACAGGCTTAAAAAATAAAAAAAATAAATAAAAAGGATCTGAAGCAATCTCTCTTCTCTTGCAGCCTGTCCCTCCAATGTTGGTGAAAAATATTTTAATGTTCTCAGTTCCACAGTCAACATTAGATGTGGATAGCCATAAGCAGTTATCCTAATAGAAGAGCCTGTCAGATATTTTTATTAAACAGTATGCTTGTGCCCAGCATAACCTAAAATCTTCTTTAAGTAAAAGGTTACCCAGTCTGATGTCATTACTTTCAGAGTAAACCAGGCCACAGCCTTGATTCACGAAACAGATGATAAATTGTATTTGGAGTCTCAAGGTGAACATAGCTGTGTGTAATGTTTAATGTGACCAACATACTTCACCCCACTGCTGCTAGCCTTGAAACTCAGCTGTTTTAAGAAGAAAATAGTCCACATTCTTATTATTAAATGAGAGAGAGTAGCATCTATCCACAATAGAGGCCCTCACGGAGAATCTTCTACCATGCCCAAGGACACATCAGATTTATGAATTAGTACTGTTGAATAGAAATTCAGAGTTTATCTCATAGACCACAGGAAGATATTAATGTAGACAGTGGGTTAATGGGAAAGTTGTTTAGGGAACTGGAATGTTTTCTGGTCAGAATTGTAGCTTATCTCAGTCTTGATGACAATGCTTATCTTACCTATGAGAGACGTCAGCTGATGAAGAGTAGGGAATATTGTGGAGTAGAATAGTGTGGAGAAGCTGCTGGGATTGCAACATGCGGGGGTTAATCCAGCAGATCAGTACTGGAACTATGGTGGCCACATTTGCATAATGCATGTCCCAAAATTTAACCTAGTCATTAACTCATCTCATGTTCTTAGAATTAAAATGTGACTCTCATATCACTTGCTTCCCTATTGATTACACATTCTCTTTATTTTATTTTTATAATATCTTATATAATTATTCTCTCCCCCGTAAGGAATCTTCCAGTGGCAAGAGTGGTTATTCTTCATTTGCCCTCTGCTTTATTCATCTACCCCTCAACCAGTTTCCACTGCTAGGATTCCTCTGCCCCCTTAAGAATCCTAGTATAAAACAGGGGAGATGGAAATTTAGATTTTTCTTTAACTCCTCATACCAACAGCAGCAAAAGATCAAGCAGAACAGCATTCTAAGCTGAGCTCAGTGTAGGATATAGTACAATATAATGTAATATAAAATAGTGAAGTATAATAACAAAATAGTATAGTATAATATAGTATAATATGATTATAAGGTAAGGTATGTATGATATGATGTAAAATAAATATAAGAATATATAATATAATACATAACAAATAATATAGATATTATACAGTGTAATATAGCATGTATGCATATCCCCTATCCTTTTAGCACAATCCCTTCTTTTTTATTTTAAATTATTTTTTTATTTATTTTTAAAAAGTACTTAGATTACATAAAATGTTACATAAAAAAATATAAGGGATTCCCATATGCCCCACTCCCCACACATCCACTTTTCCCCACATTAACAGCATCTTTCATTAGTGTGGTACATTCATTGCAATTGACGAAGGCGTTTTGGAGCATTGCCATTAAGCATGGATTATTGTTTACATTGTAGTTTACACTCTCTTCCACTCAATTCTGTAGGCTATGGCAGGATATATGATGACCTATATCTGTCACTGCAATGTCTTTGGATCACAATCCCTTCTTAATTGTTCATGTTTCAGACATTCTGATAATCTGTATCCCATGATCAGAAGAATCCCTATTTCATGATCTGAAGAACTATTGAGGAACAAAACAGGAAATATTTTTATTGACAGTTTGGAGATATTTGCCCTCCAGGAGCCTCACAGGGATTTTTATTTCATCCTTGTGACTTTTTGGCACTTTTTACCATACAAATATACCCATTAAACCCAGAAAGTTTCCAAATGTATCTCAGTACTCTTGGCATCTTAGCAGTAAGGTTGTCTCTTGGACATTTCTCCTTTTCCAAAGCTGATAAATAAGACAACAGTCAAATTAACACATAATCTCAAAATATCCATGAAAGAAATGATAAAAGACTTAAGACCAGAAGAAATTCAGGTCATTATGAATTAGCTTTCACACCTGTAAATATAACAAAGGTACATTTAATGCCAGAACCCCCGTTTCTTTTCAGGGGTCACAGTAGAGCTTCCCCAACTTTTTAGGGTTTTTTGTTTCTTAGATTTGTTTTGTTTCTAGTTTTTCTCAACTTATGGTGAGTTAGCATGGTGGTAGACCTAGTTATCCTCAAGAAATAGTTATTTAGTTCCTACTGAATACCAGGCACACTTTCAGGAGCTTATGATCGGCAAGAATGCGCTTCTGTCTTCTTTCACTTCATCTTTCTTCCTTTACTGAAGAATACCAGATGCTGGGGGTGGCTTGTACCGTTGAAGTGAGTATGGTCTTGCTCAAAATCAAAGGGTGGTATTTTAAGTTCACTGGTTCCGTGGCTATGCCATTAGGAGGAGCTCTTGATCTGCCCCCCAATTTAGTGGCAAAGTACTTCCATTCATTTACTAATTACAGGAGCCCTTTCCATGAGCCTGCAGTAAATCAATGTTAAGTCCATGACTTAGTCGTTGAAGATGAAAATTTGTACCCATTTTTTGTCCTTTATTTTTACGGTAGCATCCTCTCATTTTAAACCCTGTGTATTATAGTATTACAGAGGTGGACTTACAAGCATAGATCCATGATTAAGCTTTGGTTGTATTACATTCTGGCCTTGAGTCTACTTCCTCATGGATATATAGAGGGTTAAACTGAAACCTAAATGAACATACCTGAAACATATAAATAAATGCTTATTTCCGCTATTTATTAAATTAACCTAATTTTATTGGAGGGTAGTTGATATGCAGAATTGCATAAGTTATTGCCTTCTTGATATTTTGCTTATCATTTCTCTCATTTTAGGTAATGTTGAAAATATAAACATTGTTAATCACTTTTAGCTTGTCAACTACTTTTAGAAATCTACAGTTACTACAATAAGATAAAATAATTGTTTCTGTTTTTATTCCCTGCTAAAAGTGATGGGAAAAAAAATATGCTTCATGGTAGGGAGATTATCATACTAAATTAGTTTTGGGCTTGCATTTCATGTTTTGATAATCTGGATAATAGTTTTATCAATGTGCAATAACTTTATGGCCACATTGTTTCCTTATGTATTAATTGATAATCTCAGAAATTGTTGACCCAAATATTCCATTTAGACCACATGTTGTAGATTAGGAATGTCCCTGTTATATGCCCTAATATTGAATATTCAGTAGTTTTTGTAAATTATAAACAGTGGTTGTAAGTTTTTTGTTGTTGTTGTTTTATTTCTGTTTGTTTAATACCAAAGAATATTTGTGTCAGAAGAGGAGCAGTCCTACAGTTATTGTTCACTGGAATTTGAAACCACATGCCCATTTTCTGGTTTGTTTTCACCGTTTTCTGACTCTTAAAGCTGTATCCATAGTAATACTTTTGCTCTTAAAGATGCCTAATTTCAAAGGAATGTGTGTAATCTGCAGTTTCTAGAAAGCTCAGCAGTAGCAACTGAATGCTTTTAATTTTCATGAGAATCTCATGGATAACTGAGCCCAAATCAAGATTAACTTTTTTTTTTAACACGTTCAAAATTATATAAATCTGCCTTTGACAGGCTGTCTGCTTTAACTGTGTGCCATAGAAAATGGACTCTAGTCAATGTACAGTTTAGGAGAATGTAGAGGATTTTACGGCTTGAAAACTTAATGGGACCATGAGAATGAATAAATTAGCAAAGGAATCTCTCCATCTTATTGGATGGGCTCTTAGTGCCCAGCAGGTAATGCCTTAATTTATTCAGCAAATATACCTCTTCTGCGTGACACCCTATGCTAAGAATAAGGTCCTGCCCTCACATTAAGTAACTAGTTAAACTAGTAGCTGTCTAATTACATTTATATTGCCTAGGACAAGAATAGGGCACCTGGCTGTTGTTCCTGCAGGAAGTGATATTTTATCTGAGATGTCAATCTTGAGGAGTTAGCTCAGCAGAGATGAGGGAAAAACATTTTTAAATGAGGGAACAGGGAAGCGGGTGTGGCTCAATGGATAGAGCTCCCGTTTACCATGCGGGAGGCCCCAGGTTCGCTTCCCGGGGCCACCTTGTGAGAGCAGGCCGGCCCGCGCGGCGCGGTGGGCTGATGCAGCAGGACCTCACAGCAAGGGGGAGATAAGCAGACACGGAAGAAACACACAGCGAATGGACACAGTAAAACACAAGCAGCAAGGGGGGGATAAATAAATAAATAAATCTTTAAAAAATAAATAAATAAATAAATGAGGGAACAGCATGCTCAGAGGCCTTCTGTGCTTTTCCAAGAGTGTGGAGGAAAGCAAGTGAAACTGGAGGCTAGAGAACAAGGGACCCCTGATGGGAGTGGAGGCTCCTGTTTTAGATGGGACCAGATTATGCAGGAATTTATAGGCCAGGTTAAGGAATTTGGGAAACTATTAAAGTAAGGGAGTGCCATGATCTGATATGAATTTACAAAATTTTTTTCTGGTGACTATGAGGAGCAAGGATTTTGAGGGGACAAGAGTGAAAATGGGGAGATGCTAGGCAAGTCTGGTAGGTGATGTTGGCCTGTGGAACCAGAGTGGTGGCAGGGGAGTGAGGTTAGAAGGAGAATTCTCACGTTACAGTTCTTGTTTGTTCTAGGCTTATGTTCGAAGGTTAGAACATCAGAAATGTGGTAAAACAACATTTCAGCAAAATCTAGTTCTTCTCTTCCTTAGCTGTCCTCACAGTCCTAATAGACACCCAGTCTGCGTGTCTGTCACAGTGAAGAGAGCAGGTCCTTGCCCACATGATGCTGTGGAGGCCATTCTTTGTCCCAGGGAAGCCTGTGACCCACCTGGAGAGGGAGGACATGCATGAGAAATTAGGCCCAGAAAGACAAAGACCACCTTCTCCTGTTTTAAAATCATTCTCCGCCCTTAGCACACAACCCTTTCCACATTGGTGGGGAGATCACCAAGTATTTGTTGAACAAATGAGCAGGCATATCATACAATGGGGCATTATAATACCCAGTCTAAAAACCGCAGGAGTTTGGGAGCTCCCTGGAACAGAAACTATGGAGTGCAAGCTGCTAAAACATCAATGTGGAACTGAATGGCCAATGACATAACTGTAGATGTTTGTTCTATATGTAAAACGTGGGCCAAAGAGGAAAGTGCAGACCCTAATGTATATGTGTCATCTGCATGGTGTTCTTTTCTCAGTGCCATGGGGAAATTTTTGGACATTTCATTTGTTAGGGGGGACAGTTTTTATCTCAGATAACAATATTTGTTATTTCAACTTTATTGAAAGTCTCCATGTATCTGGAACCTTTTAAAAGGGAAAGAAACGAACCCCTAAAGTCTATGTAAATTCCTCTATGAATATTTTCATGCCTTTGTTTCTTCTCCCTGCCTGTTTACACTGTAATATTAATAAATGTACCATTTTAATGAGCTTTGACTGAATTATCTTCAGAGAGTTGGTGCAAGGTGTTCCTTAGAGACCTGTAACTGAAGTTCCCAGTTTCTGGCGGGAAGTCTGCTCCTCATTAGTTGGGACAGCAAGAGCGTGCTTGCTCCGGAGTGCTGGAGCTGAAATGCGGGCCCACCTGTGCCTGCGTGGGACCAGCGCCACTCTGCCCTGCTGTGTGCAGGAACTCCTGGGCTTTCATTAAAAGTGTCAGACGGCTTCCCTCGAGCTCATGCTGATGGGATGTCATGTCGGAATCTCTGGAGGAGCAGCGCTGACACCTACTAATAGTCTGACAAACGGTTAAGTGGCTGTTTCAGCTTGGGTTGAGGAATCAAGCATGTGGTATACCTGAGTGCTAAGCTGGGAGCCTGTGTTCTCCTTCATGCATTCTACATTGGAAGACTTCTTCCTAAACCTTAACCCCTACAGCCCCCCAAATAAAAACAACAACAAAGAAAACCACATTCCCGGAGTAAAACTATTTTCAAATTAACAAAGCTAAGACTTTTTGCAGACTCAGATGGATTTTTGTGTTGGTATGTCTTGGGCTGCCCAACATCTGAAGTCTCTTCTGTGTTTTGCATGGTCCCTACTGCATATTTTGGAGATGGGGCTCAGAGCCTACTTTCAGCCACAGAAGCTATAAAGGTACTCCCTGTCTGTGTCTTGGCAGTTGGGGCCTGGGTCCATGTGAGGCAGGAGCCATCAGATGCTTCCTCTAAGACCTTTGCATCTTCTTCAAATCAGGCCAAGAAGCAGGAGTGGAGGAGGCAGCAACACTAAGGTCCAGAGACTTAAGTGCCCATGGGAATGGTGTACAGGGGAGGCAGGGTCCATGCCAGTGCTTTCCTGGGCTGGGATACTCGCTGTGGTTCTTGGGCTTAAGTATTCCTAAGAATTATTTGGTTTCTAGGGACTTTTCAAGCTTGATTTTCCAGACTTTGCAACAATTTTGAGAGTTGTTTGATATTGTTTCAATAAATTCCCTTTCTCCTCAATTTAGATAGGGGCCATTTCCGTAGTTTGCAATTAATAACCTTGACTCATTCACTTATATCCATGGTTTGGCCACTGTCCACTGGTACCTGACATAATATCATGGCCTTAAAGCCTCTGGCCAGGCAGCTAAGAGTCTGGGCCACTAGTTAGTTGAATGAACTCTCCTATTTCATTCATACTGACCCTTACACATACCTCTTCTGTTTTAAGAAAAAAATATTATCTTTATCCAGACTCCTGCACATGTCAATCTCTCTCAAGGACCTCAGAGGTCCTGGTATTGAAATGAATTAGATGTAGGTCAGTGACCTGAATGGTAGGCTAGCCAGTCAAGAGGCTTGAGTACTTTCTGCATTTGGCCCTGGCCTGGGATGCCTGGGGCATTTGTTGAAATGGCTTCTGTCCTGATCCCCCAATTAATTTAGCACATACTGTTTGTAAAATGAAAGTGTGCTTTGGAGGCAGGCAATGTGTTGAAAATGCAGTATGGACATTATGGAGCCATCATTTCTTCCCTGACAGTTTGAACTCTAGGTCCTTCTGTCAAAGGGATAAGTTTTCCCAGCTAGCTCTCTGAGTCCAGCTTTGGATTTTGAGTTTTCTCACCTCTTTTTTTTCCTTTTATTCTTTTTTGAGGATGTAGGAGTTAGGGTGGAAGAAGATGAAGAGGTGAGGTGGAGACCCACACAGTAACCAACAAATTATTAAATTCCCATCCTGGGGAGTCCTGCTGTGTTCTTACATAGAAGGGCAGGAATCTCTGCAGGACATAGGTAGTTCCTAATAAAAGAAAACAGACTAATATGCCAAGCATTTGATATTAATGCTTGTACTGATGAACCTTATTCTTGTAAAATTGAAACTTAGCCTAATAATAACTATTGCCTAAGAGTTACCCCATGAAAACCTCCTTGTTACTCAAATGTGGCCTCTCTTTAAGCGAAACTTAGCAAATAAATTCACTACCTTCCCCCCAGCGTGGGACATGACTCCCGGGGATGATCTTTTCTGGCACCGAGGGATTAATACCAAGTGCCAACCAGTGATGCATTTGGAAAAAGACCTTGACCAAAAGGGGGAAACATTAAATACAAAAGAGTTTTTATGGCTAAGAGATTTCAAAGTGAGTCAGGAGGTCATTCCAGAGGTTATGCTAATGCACATCTCAGGAGGATCTCACTATTTATTTACTGCCGCAGTAAATAAAACCTCAAATAGGGGTGCTCCTGAGGGCTCTAGAGATATCCAGACACTATAAACAGGACAGACAACCCCATAAAATCAGCACCCTGTTGATGGGCCTTATCTTGGAATATATAATAACCTATTTCCCCAATGTAACAGAGTTAGACTCATTTATAATTTCCCAATATGTGATTCTTCTACCCCTTTTATTTGAACCTGTAATTAGCACTTGCCCATTAAATATATGTCCCAGAGACTTAAATCTATGATCTGTTCATATGCTGATTGAGTCCTGAATCTCGGCAGAGTTGCAGCCAACACCTACTCTCCAGTTCATCAGACACGCTGAGGACAACTAATAAGATGATGATGTATAACCCAAATCCCTAAAAACAAAGAGTATTCACACCTGCAAGCAAAACAGTTCTTTCCATCTGCCTCATAAGATCTAAGCCCCCTCTCATTCTAAAGCAAAATCCCCGAATTCTCAAGATTGAGGAATGAATAAACAAGGGTGGAATGAAACCATGGACCAAAATAGATGTATTATTATTGTAGTAATGGAAGAACTTGTAACATTGATATAAAGATAGTGATTACCAGAGGTTCTGAGGGGTGGAGAGGGAAGAATAGGTGGAACATAGAGCATTTTTAGGGCATTGGAATTGTTCTGCATGATACTACAGTGATGGTTATACATTTTGTCAAAACCTATAAAACTCTATGTTGCAAAGGATAAACCATAATGTAACTGTAATTGGTCAGTGGCAATGCTTCAATATTTGTTCATCAATTGTAACAATTGTACCACACTAATGCAAGATGTTATTAATAGGGGAACATGTGTGTGGGGGGGTAGGGTATATGGGAATCCCCTATACTTTCTATGTAGCTTTTCTGTACTCTAAAACTTGTCTAAAAATAAATTTTATTATATAGGAAAAGAAAACCTCTGAACTTACTTTATGGAGTTATACTCTTGCATTTTTAAGAACATCCAAAATGTAGCTCATGTGTTCACAATATGAACTAAGCATATAGGATCATGTATGCTTGTGGCTGTTCTCTGGGGGGTGTAGCTTTAACTCCTATGAAGCCATTCTTACATTTTCCCCTCACTTCTCTCATGGCCACATGGAAGTCTGTAAGTTATTAAAGGCTTATATTTATAGGAAAGCAATGATCCATAGATCTACATTTGACTTAAAGAGAATTTGGGAAGGAAACAGAAGAGCTTTGTTTTTCAAACAAAATGCCAAAGAGGACTCCCTCTCAGATGCCAATTGATGCCCACTCCTGTGAAACCCGATTGAAGGTCGTTGGCTTTCAAGGCTACATCTCCCTCGTGTATCCGTCTCAATCCATTAAGTATGTTAAGTATAATGTCCCAACACCTATAAGCCTTGCTCATTGCTGGAATTCCCATATAGGACCTCTGCATGGCTTGCTGAAATAGGAGTCTCACCTTTACTCTTTCAGCAGTCACACTTTTGTCATTACCAGGGTGCTGTGACTTCTGTTTACTTTGCCTATGACAACTTTTGAAATTTACTTACTTTGAATACTGTCTCTATTCTCTTTCCAGGGAAGAGTGATCCTTTTTGCTTGTTGGAATTAGGCAATGACCGACTTCAGACGCATACGATTTACAAAAACCTCAACCCCGAATGGAACAAAGTTTTTACATTGTAAGTGTTTTTGTCTCCTGAATACTGAGGAGCGGCTTTAACTTAGAGAGCAATTATTCCTGATATGTTTAGGGCAGACTGGGGCTCTTGAATGTAACTTTCTGTCCATTTTTATGTGCAAAGAGTGAATTTTATTGTTTTTTCCCTTCTGAAAACCTTTTATCCTTTCATTTTATATAGTATAGTGTTAATAATAGAAGAGACCATTCTGAACTGCAAGCGAGTGGTACAGGAGGCATTTATAAAGCAGATCTTTTAGTGGTTAAATTAATCTGTGAGTAGATGGAGGCCTCCATATATCCAGACTAATTCCTTCCTGGGTTAGGGGAAATTACAAATGGAAACCTGCCTTAAATTCAAGGAGCCTATATGTTATGCATTATTTTAATGCCTGAAGGCTTGTATTCTGTTGGTCTGCAGATTATCTGTGAATCCTCAAAGACTCCCAAAGGCTCCTTGAACTCCAGCTTATCTCAGTGGCTCGATGCCCTGCCCACTCTTTCAAATCCAGGAATTTAGAAAGCTGGATATATTTACGTTTCCAAATTGGCTTTAAATTTGGAAGCTGGGTCAAATTGGGTGAAATGGAGGTACACTGCCCCCACAAAGCTGAAGAAACCTTCTGTGCTTATAAGTGAAAAATAAAGTTCATTTGGAGTGAGGTTGATGGTATCAGTAGAAGGCTCTCAAGAATCTATGAGAAGTGGTTTTATTTTGCTAAGGAGGTTCACAAATTACCAGAGGCCAACATTCTCTTGTTTGCCCAATGCCTTGCCAATGACCATGGCTCCTTTTTTCATTGTACTGTATCCAATGTCTGGCTTCTGATCAATATAAAAAATGTTTCTAAATAGCCATGGGATTTTCAGCATGTTTCAATATACTAAATTATGTTTAAACAATAAGAGACTTTCTGTGTATTTCAGGAAATAGTGATTTTGACCATCCTTTTTTGAAAGAGGGGATTTTTCCTTAATTCTAAGTAAAGAAAATGTCATTTTTACTCATTTAATTTGGAAGTTACTTTGAAATCACTTTCCTTTTACAATCCTCACCCGGTCTGCCTCTACCCTTTTTTTTTCTTTCTTTATCCTGTTTCTCTAATTGCCCTAACCCTTGAGTGTATGACATGGAAAATGTCATAGTGAAAAAAGTTGACTTCTTTTTTCACATGGATGTCTGAATGTTCTATGATGGAAGGTTTGGGAATACAGTCAGCTTGATTTAATTTTTGGAATTTAATTAAATGGTAGTTTTATACTCTAAGGACATACAGACTTAATTAGTGAAACAGTGTTTTCAGATCTTCCCAGAACAGACTTCATGGGTGTGGTTTTGTGTTTAACACATGATGTGTTTCTTGTTTCAGTCCCATTAAAGATATCCATGATGTTTTGGAAGTGACAGTGTTTGATGAAGATGGAGATAAACCCCCTGATTTTCTGGGAAAAGTTGCCATTCCCTTGCTGTCCGTAAGTTACCTTTGTTAATAAACAATTTGTGAGTCATTTTACAGTTGACGAGATTCTACAGTCTAGCATTGTTTTATCTTTGTCAGTCTGGGGGGAAAAATTCTCCCAGCTCTAGCAGGAAACAACTGTTTTATTCCTAATCCTTATCCAATGTTTCCAGTAGTTTCAGATATGAAGAAACAGAATTTTCTATGTGTCAGTCTGATACTGATTTAACTAACCAAAACTCTTTGACCAGTCTTTCACTTCACCTTTAATCTTTCCGTCTTAAGATGGAAGTTTCTATTTGGTTTCAGGGAATATGTATCGATGGCTGTTTTCCATTTATTAATGAAAATAAAACATGCATTTCTTTATACACCTTATTGTATATTTTTTCCAAATAGTTATTGTCTATAACTCCGCATTTGTTTTCAATACCACTAAAGAACATTTTTCCAAAAATTCTATTTGTCTTTTTAGTAGTCATGTTGCTTTCAGCCTCAGAAAATGCTCTGTGGAAGCAAGTAGTAAATCAGAGAAAGAAGGATGTCTCAGCAATCCAGTTACAAGATGACACATCAGAGTCAACTAAGAGGCACTGAATAAAATACCTTATAAAATTCTGAGGAGAAAGCCTCAAATAACACCTTTTTAGGGGAAAGATAGGAAAGCTATCTGAATTCATCTGTTAATTGGAAACTAATGTGATACCAAATGTACTCTTTTCGAAGAGAGAATTTTAGTGTTTCATCCAACTATTATATGATTTGTTGTATAGTCATTATGGCTCTTATCAGCCAATGAGGCTTTATCTATTTCTTCCTAAAGACATATTTTTTCCAGAGCTATTAGGGCATTTCCATGGACAGAGCAGTCTGTAATTTAACCATGAGATTAGTCCAGCTCGCATGATGTTTACAGAGGGGGAAAGGCTGCACCTCTTAATATCTCGTCTTCTGTTTTTGATCGCTTTGTTAATTTCTCCCCAAGTTCTCATATCCCTGATGTTACTCGAGGAGAGTGGCTGGAGCATCTGCTCCCTCGTAGAGCTGGCTCCTGCCAAATGCTCCGAGACATCAGCGGCAGGCTGTGCGGGCTCTCAGAGAGGGGGTGGTAATTTGGGATTTCCCCCTCTTTTTTATTGCAACTTGTGTCAGTTATTCCTGAAAGAATATGCATAACAAGAATTCTGAAGGGACTGGAAATAAAGGCTCTGCTTTATAATTCATTGTCATCTTTTTCTTTTGCTCTTGCTTTTTTATTTTATTTTTTTAAAAGTTTTTGGCACTTCTCTTGTTTTTATTGATAAATGAATTCTTTAGTAGCATATTTTATTTTATGCTTGCTGCACACTACTTGGTATCTTTTTTAAACTCCTTCTGTTTTGCTTATCAAAGTTTTGTGTATTTGCCAATAGTTGGCTCTTTCTCCTTCCCTCTTTCATTCCTCCTTTATAATGTATAATGTCTAGGTGCTGTTGGGTAAGAGCTAAGAAAATTTAACCTCCAGCTAAATCAGGTTTCCCAACTTCAGTATTATTGATATTTTTGGCCAGAAATTTCATTCATTCTTTTTTTTTTTTTTTTTAATGAGGTACTGGGCATTGAACCCAGGACCTCGTACATGGGAAGCAGGCACTCAACCAAATGAGCTACACCCGCTCCCGGGAAAATTCTATTATAGAAAGTTGTCCCGAGCACTGAAGCCTGTTTAACAACATCCTTGACCTCTACCCACTAAATGCCAATAACACCGATCACCACCACCCCCACTACTGTTGTGACAACAAAAACTGTCTTCATATGTTGCCAAATGGCCTGTCCAGGACAACATCACTCTCAATGGAGTATCACTGAGCTAAATTAATACAGTTTTCAAAACATATTCTTAAAAATACCGGGTAGATTTAGTTGTGAAAGACCAAATTTAAATGCAAACAGCTCCCACATCTTAATTTGTTTCAGGTTAGGAGCTGCCCATGATGTGTTCATTCATTATTAGGCAAATATTTATTGAGTGTCCACTTTGTGCCTGGTCCCGTTTTAAGGGATGATGCTCCAATGTTGTCCACAGTGAAGCCTCCTTCTCCCTTGGAGATTATATTATGATGGCAGGACACAATTTACAAACCAAATAAATGCAGTGAACAGTATGTTATATGGTGAAAAGTGCTATGGAGAAAAATAAATCAGGGAAAGGGGCACCAAGACTATGTGTGTGGGGGGGTAGAGGGCAATACTCCAGAGGGTGGCCAGAGAGGGTCTTGTTGGGAATTTGAGGGAAAACTTAAGGGGGTGAGGGAGAGAACCATGTGGCTATTTGGGAAAACTCTTCTGGGCAGGAAATCTTCTAGTTCAAAGACTCTGAGACAGGACCTTGATTGTAGGATTCCAGAATGAGCAGGGAGACCCGTATGAATGGATGGATTGAGCTAGGTGGAAGAATAGCGGGAGCTGCAACAAGAAAGTAAACTGGGATGAGGTGGAGCAGGGAGTGAAGGCTGGAGGACTTTGAAAGCCTAAAAGTTTGAAGGATTTTGACTTTTCCTCAGCAGGAGATGGAAAACCACGGGGAGGTTTCAAGCCAAGGTGGTGGTGGTGTGATTAACGCTTTGTATTTCTAATATGAAAGGGCTGTGGCACCTCTGAAAGACTTGGGAAGACAGCTTGGCCCACAGCCTTATTATCCTGGTAGGGATCTGGGAGGAAATGGATATTGAGCTAAGGGACTTTAGCTGCTGTTGTGCACTGTGGCTGTCTCAATTCAGATTCGTTTCTGCTTCCTTGGCCAATAAATTGGGAAATTGATCAAGTCTTCCAGTGGATCTTGGGTGGGTTCTTCCTGACAGTTAGTGATGCCTCTGAAGCATGCATTCCCCAAGGAACTGATTCCACACCTAAATGTAGATATAAATATGATAGTCCTCATTTTAACAAGCAAATTTTTTTTGTATTGATCATTCTCTTTTCAAATAATTCTAACTTGTGGCTAGGAGGATATGTTTTAAAATCTATTTATTTAGATCAAGTTTTTTCTTTCTTTTATTTTTTTTTTTAGTTTCTATTGAGTGATAACTCAACTAGCAAAACCTGTGCTGTGCCCTTCACATGTCAAATGGATAATTTTAGAATAATGTAATAAGACATGTTTTATTATAATGCCCATTTGCATATGAGGAAACTGAGGCAGGGAAAGGATCCTATAATTGATAAGTAATTGAAGAAGGATTTGTTGTTAGGCAGTCTCACATCAGATCCTGAGCCCCTACACTTTGTTAAACTATTAAATATCATTCCAAAAGCAATGGTCAAGAGTCTGGTTTGCGTGTATGTGTGCGTGTGAAACCACTGTGCTCTATGTAGTGGGGAGTGGCTGGGTGGGCAACAGTTGAAGAGTTGCATTGTTGGAATTATTCTATGGAACCAGTACCCAAGGCCTGAAACAGTAAGTGTCATTCGAAAGGCCAGAGAATGGGAGGTGAAGAGACTGCATTAACTATAGGGGACGTTAGGAAACGGGGCAGTTGAGCTGGGTCAGGAAGGATATATTGTTTTAACGTTTCATTTTGAAATACTTTCAAACTTACAGGACAGTTACAAAGAGAACTCCAACATATCCCTGGCCCCCCAGATACCCATGTCTACCAATTTTAACATTTTCCCATATTTTCCAAAAGTCTTTCTGTCTTTCTGTTATCTACCTACCTACCTATGAACCATTTTCTGAACACCTGAGTGCATGTTTTATACAGCATGCTCCTTGAACACTCAATCCTGCCATGCACATTTCCTAAGAAAAGGCTGTTCACTTATGTAACCACCTTTAGTGCAGTTACCAAGTTAAAAAAAAATTAACATTGATATAAAGCTTACAGTCTATATTCCTATCTTTTCAGTAATGTCCTTTTGAGCCTTTATTCCTCCCTTGCTAGATCCCATCCAGGGTCATACATTGAATTTAATTGTTATTGTCTCTTTAGTTGCTCTTTTTTTATTTTTCAATTGTGGAAACATATATACAATATAAAATTTTCCATCGCAACCACTCTCAAACACCCATTTAATGGAACTAATCACATTCACAATGTTGCGGTACCCTCACCACCTTCCACCTCTAAAACTTTTCCATCTCCCCAGACAGAAACCCTACACCAGTATGCATTAAATCCCCATTTCCCGGTCCCTGGAAACCAGTACTCTAATTTCTGTCTCTTTGAGTTTCCATATTCTCCACTATTTCTTTGTAGTTACCATGGGGCTTAAATTTAATATTCTAATTCTATAGCAATCTCGTTTGCTTTGATATCAACTTAACTTCAATAATACATGCACAATATGTTCCTATACACCTCCTTTCTCCTACCTTTATGTAGTTCTTGTCACAATTACATGGTTTCACATTGTAAGTCCCAAACCACTGATTTCTCATTACATTTTATGCATTTGCCTTTTAGATCCTGTAGGAAATAAAAAATCTGTTATAAACCAAAAATGTCCTTTGCCTGGGCCATCACTTCCTATTTCTTTGTATGTTTTGTAACCTTTAGTTGAAACCTGGACATTTTGATATTTTAATGTGTTATTGCTGAAATTTAGACCCTGAGGCATCTATTCCGTAAGCTTGTATCCAGCTAGTGTTATGAAAGAGCTTTCTTTGAATGCCAGGAGCTAACAAAACAAAATAAAAATAAAAAAGAAGGTAAAAAAAGAAAACACCTTCCCCTGCCTCTGCAGATTGACCTGTGCAAGTAAGTGCTCTCCTTCAGGGCTTATCCGTGCAATGAGTTTAGAGAATAGCTCCTGGCCAAAGCGTAGGGGCCTCCCTGATCTTTTCTGCACAGGCATCTTTTCTTGGACATGGGCATGTGGACCTAGAAATTCCTCTGTTTATATAGTTCTGAATGTCCTAGGAAACAGTTTCCTCATGATTGCAGGCACTGCACTGTATGTCCTACAGCCAGCAGTCCCTTGCCTCAGGCAGTCACTTGACTGCTCTCCCACCCATTCTGTAGGCAAGCTCTCTGAGCTGCCTCCTACATGCAAGCCAAGTTCTGGATTGGCGAGTCACCTAGGCCACAACCAGACTGACTTGGCCAGACATACATGATCCCAGTAGGAGCATGAGGCTGATTCTTCTCCTTCTGGAACCACAGCCCTGGATCTGAATTGGGAGCATGGCTGGCTCCTTGATTATCCTGTGAGTTGTATGGGAGGGGCCAGCCAGGGTGCCACAAGATCCTACCGTTTTTTTTTTTTTTTTTACTCTTTTGTTTTAAAGATTTAGTTTATTTATTTCTCCCCACTCACTCCTCACTCGTTGTTTGCACTTGCTGTGTCTGTTCATCTTCCTTGTTTCCTTAGGAGGAACAAGGAACCGAACCTGGGGCCTCCGTCGTGGGAGGGAGGCACTTAATCACTTAAGCCACCTCCGCTCCCTGCTTTGTTGTGTCTCTCATTACGTTTTCCTCGTGTCTCTTGTTGCGTCATCTTGTTGCATCAGCTCACCGCGCCTGCCCATCACACCAGCTCGCTGACTCCTTTAGTAGGCACTGGGAAGCGAACTAGGGACCTCCCATTTGGTAGGCAGGAGTCCGATCACTTGAGCCACATCCACTTCCCCCTACCGCTTTTAAGTAGCCTTTTTCTTGATTCGGCACTTGCCCTATTACTGTAGTCCTTTAACTGTTTTCTGGAGCTTTCGGAAAGACGTTTCTGTCAGTTCTCACTGACTGTTCACAGCCTTTGTTGGGGTTGTGTGCTGAAGGGTCTTCCTCTACCTCTTGAATGGGGTGTGGGTCCAGAAGAATTCTGATAAGGAGAGAGGTGAAGAATGAAGGTCATTACAGGCAGAGGGCAAAGCTCGAGCAGAAGAGCAGTAGCTGAGGGAAAGGCCTTGTCCTGGAACAAGAGGGGTGCCTGGAGCTCTGGGTGAATGGAAGACTAGAAAGGGAGACCTGGAGGTGAGCCATGAAGGGTTGAGGGAGTTTGGGGTTTATTCTGTCACTATGGATAGCCCTTGAAGGCCCTTGACCTGGGGACAGAGGTATGAGAGCCCTTCACAAGGAAGAAAGTTTTGGCTACAGCATGAAGCAAATTAGTGAGGAAGAATATTACTCCTGGAAGAATTGGTTGAACTTCCAGCATCAAAGAGAAAATCCTTATATTTCACATTGTCTGCCTCTTAGAGGAAGGATTTATCTGTTTGTTCTTTGTGTAACTGGATTCACTGATGCTTTATTGTTATATCTCTGTAGGATACAGAATAGTATTTAATAATAACTTATGTTTTTTATTTTTTTTAAAATGGATTTCTTGGAAAAATATGGGGATAAATTGTGTGAGAATGTTTTCTCTGATCAAGTCATAAACTGAAACTTAATTTACATTTTAGAGAAAATGTAAACTATGTTTTTTAAGAGTCTAAGCATAAAGAATGTACTTCAATTTTTAATCTCACTAAAAATGTTAATATGTTAAGTGAATTAAGCCTGATCAACAAAGAGCCTTTCTTCTGAATTAACTCTATCTTCTTAATCAAGATGAACATGCTAGCTGACTACTGACTCACTTAAAATCCATATACTTAAATAAATATATTTATTACTTGTGAATTGTTCTAAACATATATATATCAAATTGAAAAAAATTAGGCAAACAGGCCATCCTTCCATGTATTTAATTGCTGTTCAATTTTTAAAAATAAACATTCGTTTTTAAAAATGTTTCTACAGATATGCACAACATTTTAATCATAAACTCACGATGTTGGCAAACTGCATTTGGAATGCATCATAATCTAAGGCTTCTAATATTTGCCCATTTCCGTATTGCTCCTATAATCCTCTAATCCGTAACATGGTAAAAATGCATTGTTCACCAATAAGCACCTTTCAGAGTTTTAAAATACCTTGAGGCAATAATAGTTTTCTCCTAATAATTCAATAATTCAATATATTTATTGAAATACAGCCATCCTCACTTAAGAGAACCCGATTCTGTCTGAACATTGGGCTGGATTCTTCTCATTTATGCCATTCCTTTTTATTCAAGCATGTTTTGGGGCTCTCAAATATTAAATGGGCCAATTCAGGAAGATTTTGAAAATCAGCTTGAGTGACTTCATCTGTAAAATAGGAAAAACCTCTACTGATATTTCCTAATCTCTAAGTGAAATCATCTGCAGTTTGAAACATCTCACATCCTCTGTGCAAGTCACCTCAACATGCACAAGTAAACCTATAATCAGAAACCCAGGCTTTTATGCAGCCCTGGTAGAGGCCTGACATTCTCTGTGAATCCATGTGCACAATAGCTAGCTGAACCAATAACAGTTTCACTTAATTAGTTTTATGGGGCAAATTTTCTATAACTGCTTGTACCAAATAAATGCCCATGCAGATCTTCATTTGCATTTCCAATTAAGTAGTTGCCGAAGTTTCACCTGTGATGGCAAGCCCTAGGCTTTGCACATGGAAATGGATACTGTTACACAATCTTAGATTTTTAGGTTAATGTTAAAATCTCAGTCATTAAAATGAATGATTGATATTTAATTTTACATTTATATCTATAGATAGAAAGCCAGATTAAAAAAAAAAAAAAGGATCATATATTGCCAAGGTTTAGTTTCTCAGGGCATGTAATTTGGTCTGGGAAATCCAAGTGAGTCAATTTGAGTGTTTGGGGCTTGAGAGGGAGAAAGTCATGCGAGGGGTTATTTGATAAAGATAAGACCTTAATCCCAAATATAGGGCTAAAATGACAATTTTTGAGCACATTCAACTGTCTTCTACTGGTCCAGTAATCAATTGAAATAAATAAAGGAATCTAAAATAAGGCACATTTCTCTATTGGCTCTGAAACTAGGAAAGAGTATCTCTAACATGCTGGAATTTTCATGAACCATCTGCAGTAAATCGTGTGGATCATACTTGGTTAGGGCAGACAGTCTAAGAGATAAAGAGGAATGGTGAGCTGGTTTTTCCTAATGTCCTATAATAAGAAAATGGCAAGTATAAAACCAAGCATGATACACAGGATGGTAAATGTTGAATGGGTTAAACTCTTCTATTAAATGGAAGAACTTTGCACAATGATTCAAAGAGTGAAATCTAACTTCTGCTTCTTTGAGACACTGAAAACACAGCAATGTAAATGAATGGGCAAATATATATCACATGAATGTAAATACAAGGTTAGAAACACGACAGAAGGTTATGTTACATGAATCTTTATGTGACTAATTTGCCATAGAATTATATATATAATATTTAAGATATCAGGAAAGTTACAAAATTAGAATCACAAATTAATTCTGTCTATATCTATCCAGCCTTGAAAATATCGTGAACAAAAAAA
Organism: Cabassous unicinctus; assembly: GCA_029593785.1. Classification (NCBI taxonomy): domain Eukaryota; kingdom Metazoa; phylum Chordata; class Mammalia; order Cingulata; family Chlamyphoridae; genus Cabassous; species Cabassous unicinctus. The sequence goes on from JAQZBX010003919.1 coordinate 20,056, forward strand.
ATAAGGCTGTGAAATGATGTTTCCTGAAGTCCCAAATGTTTGAGAATTCTATAAAGTGTTTTTTCATAGTGAAGATTACTATACAGCATTTCACAGCTGCTAAATTTCTGGGGACAAGACCCTGGAATTTCCTTTGTAGCAAGTGCTCAGGTGACTTTTAGACATATTAAAGTGGTGGTTCTCAAACTTTGGAGAATAAGTAATAAGCTCAAGTAATGTGTGTTTATGTGTATATCCCCATATAAAAATATAAATATTATCTTCAAATGTCCATTTTACATTTTCCCATATTTGATCATCTTGTGGGTCCAAAATGCAATAGAGTCCCCAAAGGCAGAAATTATGTAAAAACAGTACTGTAAAAATAGATATTCATAGCAACAAAACAAAACAAATATCAAACTACTTAGTGGCGAAAAAAATCCCAAGTGGCTAATGTAGATATCAAAACTGCAATTATAGGTTTTCAAAAATGACAATGAAATACCATACTTAAAAAGTTGTGGATAAGGGCCAAAAGTATTATTCAGAGGAAATCCTTACCTGAAATGTTTTTATCAATAAACAAGAAAGTTTGAAAATTAATTAAGCATCTCAACAAAAGTAAATTAAAAAAGAAATACCTAGAATAAGCAAACTCATAGAGGCATAAAGCAGATTAGAGGTTATTGGGGTTATTGCTTAATGAGTACAGAGTTTCTGTTTGGGGTGGTGAAAAACATTTTTGGTAGTGGATGGTGGTGATGGTAGCACAGTATTGTAAATATCATTAATGCCACCGAATTCCACACTTAAGAATGGTTGAAATGGTAATTTTTATGTTTCTTATATATGTTACCACAATAAAATTAACAAGATTACCTAGTAAGTTAGTAATTGAGGAATACTTCAGTAATATGATGATGGTATCTGTTAGAAGCATCACTAATATAGATTTCCTGCTGAAACACTAGATACATTTTATAGTTTCATCTTTAAAATGAAGATATTTCCTACTGCATAGGATTGTTGGAAAAATTAAATAAGCTTATCCATTTGAGAATTAATTTAAATTAGTGTTTTGTGTCAGCTTTACCAATGGAAAAAGATATAGAAGAAAGAATGTATGCAAAGTTAAAGGCAGAAACAAATTATTTGTAGATACTATTATTCATAAACATAAAGAAAAGTAATAGAAAATATATTAGAATTAAAAAGGTCAGTAAGATGTAAACTGGATCATCATTTAAAAAAACTTGGCTATACCCAGGAGAAAAACATAAAATTTAAAATAGTATTGAAGGCTATAACAACAAAATAAAAAACTGTAATGTCTACTATCTATATGAAGAAATTCTAGAACTCTACCAAAGGACATGAAAGACGACTAAATAGACACCATTTAATAATATATAATAAATTTGAAACATCAAGTCATTGAGGCAGAGAAATTATTTAATAAGTGATTCTGAGAAAGATGATTATTTATACATTGGGTACAACAGGGGGACAATGTATCAGTTTGTTACACCAAACACAAAAATGAATTCTAAGTGAATTAAAGATCAAACAGTGAAACAAACTCCACAAGAGAAACTATTAAAATAGTGGTAAACTCCAATATAAGTAAAGTGAAATACAGGAGTTGTAAAGGAGAGAAGTTTAGGACATTGGTGTGGTCAAAACAAATAAAAACTGCCATCATAAATTAAAAGACAAAGGACTAGTATAAAAAAATACTTGCAACATATAAGCAAAGGGGATAATACTACTATTTTATGTTGTTTTTTTAATCAAATAAGGAAAGAATAGTCAACCTAGCAGAAAAAGTTGATTCAAAGGAATAGAAACCCTAATAGCTAATTAGCATAAGAATGACTCATGTTTTATTCAGTCATGATCACAGCTGTTGGGAGCCTGACTCCCTGGCTGGGCACACTGGCTTCTTCCCTAACTAGCTGTGTGATGTTTGACAAGTTACTTAACCTCTCTGTCTCTATTCCCTCCTCAGTGAAAGGAAGGTAATGATCATAATATCTTCATCGCAGGCTGTTCTGAAGATTAAATGAGTTGTTAGATATAAAGTGGTTAATACAGTAAGCACATATAAGTGTGAGCTATTATTTTTATCATTTTCTTCGACGTGCAAAATATATATATATAAAATTCATCATTGAGATTATAAAATGAACTTAAGCAATTAGATAAATAAGTATAGGGAAGAATTTTTATTACCCCTGATGACTGAGGTGTAGATAAAGGACACTTCCCAAGTTTGCTGGTGGTAGTATGAATTGGTGTGAGTCTTGTAGAATGCACCTTGATATGAAGGTTTCAAATTTAATATACACATATCTTTTAGCATTTATTTTCTAGGTATCTCTTTTGGAGAGGCAGTTGGGGCTTGGAGAGGTACAGTAATTTCCTGTGGTCACACAGGTGCTAACTGCCAGAAATGGGAATTGAATCTAAGTCTGCCTGGCTACACAATTCTATCTTGGCCCACTGATAATAAAAAAATGAAAAAATATTTCCTTGTTAGAAAAAGATCTATATTAAAACAACTTGAGGCCGTTTAGTTCCTATGACATTGCTGTGTATTAATTAAAAATACCTAGGGATGATAAAATTACAGAGAAATGGGCAGGTTTATTCCACTGGCTGGGAGTATAAATTAATACAGAGTTTTTGGAGGACAAATTGGCAATAGTTGGCTATACCATAAATATAGGCATAGTCTATGAATCAGTATTTCCACCTCTAAGAATTTATCATAAGGAATGCATCATGGATGTGCAAATATATCTGTATATAAATTCATCACAGTGTTTACAATTGTTAAAAATCGAAAGCAATTACTGAGTTACAACAGAGTGATGAAGTTAATTATAGAATATTCATAAGGCGAAGAACCATTCCAAATTATGTAGATAAACTTACTATTGCATGGGGGAATCTTTCTCATCCATTTTTTTAAAACAGGCAAGTTATTAAAAATAATAAAAATTTTTAAAAAGACTAAAAACAGACAATTTTTATCAAAATTTTCTATGTACCTCTCACCATGTTCACTGCTTTTGCTGATTATTTCACAACAGCCTCTGTAAAATGCTCCATTTCTTATTCACATTTTATAGATTGAGTTTAATTAACTTACCCGAGGTTGTCTAGCCAGTGCAGGCAGAACCGGGATTTAAACTCAGTTCTTCTACCTCTAGTTCCCCGAAGTCTTACCCAGTACACTGTAATCCTATTTTCATAAGATTACTAATTAGAAACATACATTATTTAAAAAAAGATGCCTGTTTATTTTTTAAAAATAAGTTGTACTAAAATTGTATGTTTCTTTTTTATTTTTTTACACAGACTTTTATTATTAATGCATATTAATTTTATAAAGATAGTTGTTTTTTTTTTGGAGAGAGGGGCTGATAAGAAGGGCTGGGCACACAACTGTTTTCTGCCGTTTCCACAGTTTGGGGGTGGGGCTTGGATTCAGGTGGGATGGATTGCTTGGAAGGGAGAAAAGTGGGAGATGGTGGAAAGGGCCTGGGCGGATGAATTCATTGCTGCCTTCACTGTCTGGTGGTTGTACTCCATCAGGGCAAAAACTGACCTGGTTAACATTTGAATCTCCCATGCTATTTTGAATTCACATCCTAGGAAGCAGGTCTGATTCCAAATGGGGACAAGAATGTGAGTGGCTACTAAGTAAAATGTGTTTGTTTTCCTCTTGCCCAGCCACATGTCTCTTCTCATTGCATTTTACTGGAGAGGAACTGCATGTACATCAGCTGGAAACAACTGCTGTGTGATGCTATACTTACTTTAAAATGTTTTCCTTTCGTATTTAATGAAAGATGTCTGATAGACTAGTGCTAGCTTATATCCAAATGGTCTCCATTTTTTTCAGGCAAAGGTCAAAAAAACAATTAGGGAATCAGTATGACACTTTTAGTTTGAATTTTGACCTTAAATGTGTATTTTTCCTCCCAAAACTAACGGATGGTTTTATTCTCTCATACTTATTTTGATTATTTTTGCTTTTGAATGAGTAGGTGATTTTTAGCACCAAAAAAAAAAATGTTATATTAAAGCATAATAGTGATAATTCTTTCAAAAGAGTGCCAAATGACAGAAACGTTTTTTTTTCTGTTTTCATGTACCAACATCTGCCATATGCTGATTATATAATAGTTTAGTTTTCTAATATATTGACTATAGTATCTCTTTGACTCTAAAATTAATTTTGTCACCTTTTAAGAAGGTCTTCATATTTATTATATTTAAAGCTTATTTTAGTAGATTTTTTTAAAAAAAATTGAATGGTTTAAGGATGCTTATGAGTCAAAGTTTTTTTAAAACAAAATATTTTCTCTGTAACTTGTCCTCATGCTTTATAATCCTGAATCGTTACTTTGAGACACACTTCCTGCATTCTTTCACTCACTGATTAATTTAACCATGAAATAACTGTTAGCAAGCTCTTGGCAAAATCTTTCTGATAGGGTATTTTTTCTGAAAATAATCTAAAGAGTAATGAAAACTGCTTATTCTCCTGATTGTGGAAGTTAGATTCGTAAATAGGTTAGATCTCCTGCGGAGATTCTTTCCTCAAAATATTGCCTAATATGATGCACTCTTCACCTAGGAGAATGTGAGTGTGCAAAGATAAGTGTAATAAGTCAAGTTGAAGAATTTGTCTGGCAAAACTGAAGTCAAAGACATTTTCTATTATTTTATCCAGTGGCTTTTCTTTTGAGTCAAATGAAGTCCTCCTAGACATTAGACCAAGAAGACTCTTTCTAAGATCATGTAGACCTCCTTATCTCATAATTTGAAAGCAGCTCCACTCCTTTTTGCCTTCACTGACGGGAATCTCAAAATTAAACTTAGGTTTTAATTGAAGTAACCTTCTCATACCAAGGAACCAAAGTCTATATAGATTCTCTCTTCTAAATTTTCTTTTGATGGAGCTTTAATTGCCCTGTTTAATAATGTTTTATAATTACAAACTGCTAGAAATAATTTTCAGAGTTCAAAATATAAATAATAGAGTTAAGACATGAAAACTATATATTTAGCTTTTATTTCCTATTATATAAATGCTGACATGTGGGAGTTTGGCAAGTTGGGTTGTTACAGAACATTTCTTTATCCTATATGCTTGTGTTGGGAAGTTGTATTATATAAATAAAGACGGTGGAAAATGAGAATATTTAAAATATAGTCTCTTTAGATTACTATTTCAGTGTTTAATTAAACACTAAATATTCAAATGTTTTGACTTGTTCTTCACTGAAACATATTATCCCAAATAAAAACTAGCATATGTTTCCTCTTTCCCTTGCCCTTCGTCTTTTTCCAAAAGATATTCATTGCTGCAAGCAGACAATGAAATTTAGAGTTAACAAAATATTCATCAATAAGAGAATTAAAAAATTATGACTTATTCATAATTTGAGTATTATGTGGCAGTTTAAAGAAATGAAGCAGAGAAGCAGATTTATATATTTATGTAAATTGCCAAATCATATTGATGGATAAAAAAAAATTGCAAAATACATATAATTTTATATACTTAGGCAAAAAAAAATTACATACTGTTTTCAGGGAAAATATTTATGAATATAATTCTCAGTAAAGTTTCAGAAGGATTCATACCAAATTCCTGTCTAATTTCTGGTAGGGGAAAGGGATTGTGATATTTGTGGAAATTCAAAGGGACATTGCTTTTTTCTGTAATTTACAAACTTTTTACAAATTTTTGAATTTGTAATTTGTATATTTTAAGATAATTTTCTGTTAAAGTGCTAAACATGAATAACTTTATGCCTCTGGTTTTAATGGCTACTCTAATATCCGTAGTAGGATTCTGGGTTTTGCTGACACAATGCTAGGACATTGAGAAAGAGGAAACGGTCATTTACCAAATAAGAAAAAACAAAAAACTGTTCCTTTCGCTATAAAATATTTCTTCTTATACTGGTACCTCTTGTTCTTTTGATGACCTTCCCTAACCCTTAAGAAATCATGGAAATTTTAAGAATGCAGTAACTGGGTTGAAGCAAAGCTAAATTGGACCAAAGACAGCTTGGCAAATTGTCATGCTGTTTTTGTATTTATTTCTTTCAACTTTAACACCCACAATTTATTAAGTGAGACTGTAGATAAAAGCGGAAGCTCAGAATCCTGTTTGGACACCGTTTAGGAAGGAAACCAGGTCTTTATGGGGCGCCCACTTCCTCTTAGCCACTGGCCAGGAAAACCATCTTACTGTTTAAAACCTATTCAATCTGAGAGAGGTGGGGTGACTTTGGGAAGGAAAGTGACCTCTCCCTTGTAATGTGGAATTGCTTTGTTTCCCCCTGTGACTTACCCAACTCATTTCCACCACTGTTTATAAGAACACTTGTACTAAATGCTTGTAGTGACAGCAATAGTCATTTAAAATATGGCTCAAATTTCGTGCCATCAAATTTTCCATGGTATTTTAAATCTTTGATCATTACAATCCCAAATGAAGCTTTTGGTAAGCTCAAGTTTTGCTGATACTATTTTAGAGTTAATGGGTCTGCTTCATAAAAGACAAATGTTTAATCAATACATACACTACCATGTATAATAAAAGCATTGCTGCTATCATATCTGAAAAGATAATGACTTTAATGGGAGCCACATAAGTTCCAGAATGATACAGATGTTTTCCTTAGATGCTTCACATACTGGGGCCAAAATGCTGATTCATATGTGGACCTGATGTGTGAGGCACTGGCAGAGAGAGGATATCAGAGGAGCTTGTTTATCTGGAAGATTTGTTGGCACATTGTGCATTTTGAATGTTTTGCACTTTGACCTCAACTTTAGCAAAACGGATTTATTTGGTTAATTTGGGTTGTTTCCTGGCTGGTCAAAAACTAATCGTTTTTATGAAAAATCTGCCCCTTTATTAATTTCTTAAAAAAGATTTTAATAGCCTTTTTATTTTGGAATGATTTTAGACTTACAGAAAGTTTCAGTGTTAATACAGAGAATTCCCATACACCCCTCACCCAGTTTCCCCTAAAGTTAACATCTTACAAGGCTATGATACATTAGTCAAAGCTAAGAAACTGACATTGGTACCTTACAATCAACTAAAGTCCAGTCGTTATTTGGATTTCACCTGTTGTGAAATATCTTTTTTTGTTCCAGCATCCAATCCAGGATTCCACGTTATTTTTAGTTGTCATATCCCCTTAGTCTTTTCAGTTCTGTGACAGTTTTTTCAACCTTTCCTTTTTTTCCTCATGACCTTGACAGTTTTGAGGAGTACTGACCAAGAATTTTATAGAATACCCACCATTTTTAATAAATAAAAATGTGTAGCCTCTAGGATTTTTTAAGGAAAAGCCCATGTAGTGTCAATTGTAATTTTCACCACTGATTTTCCATCAGTACACCAGTTTCAGCCTTATTTAATTTTCCTAGCAGTTATAACAGCACTATAGACTTAAAAGTTGGCTTACGATAAGTTTAATTTTTGCTTCATCTGTCATCATTTTGCCTTCTCAACTTTGCCCAAATTAGTTTTGGTTGTTAAGTTTAGACCACATAGAAAGTTTGTACCAACATGTGTTTTATCTTTTGTTTGTGACAGATTAGAGATGGACAACCAAATTGTTATGTGTTGAAGAATAAAGATTTAGAACAAGCTTTTAAAGGAGTTATTTACTTGGAAATGGACCTCATATATAATCCGGTAAGTATAGTGGGCCATACCTCCCAGCTTCTCTGTACCTAAAATCAAAGATGATAAGCCTTGAGGGACTCAAATCAAAGTAATATCTTTCAGACTTGTTGCCGCTGGAGAGAGGAGAGAACTGTGTTCTGTCTAAAACTCAGCCATAAAATTCGTACCAGGCACTGCAGCTTTCAGCTGGCATTGACCATGTTCAGCCAGTAGAATTGATGCTATTTGATTCTCAATAAATCTGTCAAGGGAAGAATAAACAATAAAAGAGGAAATTAGTTTTTTTAGGTTTATTATTTGTAATCTTCCAAGGCAACATCTGGCTGTTGGACAGAGATATTTTCAAGCCTCTGACTTGTTATTTAATTATTATAATGAATACCCAGATATCCAACACAATCAAGATTAATAGTGAGTCAATTGAAAATGGCAGTTAAAATAGGAATTGATTTTTTAATGTACCTTTAAATGTTTGGTTTTAATGTAAAATATATAAATATACATTTATTTACCCATCTTTAGATGTGGGCCCAATACCTTTTTAAAAAAAATTTTTAGTATGGATTTGTTGTTTTTAGTTCTACATCATGTTCTTTGTATCAGCCATACCCATAACATCTACAATAATTTCTGGCTTCACTTTCCTTAAAGAAGGGGGTCACCTTAAAGACAATCACAGAACAATGAGTGCATAATTCTCCCCTATGAAAGCATTGCCTGTAACGTTATCTCTGTAGTGACTGGCCTTTATCAAGGCTTTCTTGAGCAATACACATTCCAAGTTTCTCTGAGTTCATGCTCAGATGTCATCATTTTCTATAATAATTTATTAAAATATGGAATTACAATCACAGGTGAAAGTGGCATAATCAGGTTTGGGAACAAGCCTGTTGACTCACGATAGGTGTGCAATTCAGCTGCTGTGAGCAGAGGCTCCTGGCCAGGCTGCAGCGGAGCCTGTTGTTGAGTAGCTGGGAGCACTCAGTGTGCTGTGGGGACCCACAGTAGATTTTCCAGAAGGAAAGGAGAGCATAGTTAATCCAGTTAGCAGTGTAAGTGTATATAGGGTAGAGCTTTTACTGTAATTATTATAATAATGGCTGCCATTTACTGACCACCCACTGTGTGCCAGGGTCATTTAATCCTCCCAATAGACCTGGTAAATAGGTATCATTAATTGCATTTTATGGTGAGCAAATGGACTTAGACAGGAGAGGTGATTTGCTAATAGAGAAGGGAATCAGGATATGAATCTAGATCTTACTGGCTCTACCATTATTCTTAAGCTAATCTGCTGCTTGTTTAGTGTATTTAAGAAATTACTCAAAATTAATTGACTGGAAATGCAATATATATGCATACATGTGATATGAGTAAGGTGTCTTTTAAGGTATATAACTAAGATAGCTCATTGATCTGTCTGTCTATCTACTATCTTTGGCAAATTCCCTGTAAGCCTAGAACTCTGGGCATGGTCTCCAGTATAGGATTCTGTTGATAATTCCTCTTCTCCCCATTTTCTTCCTTTTGCTTTCAAGGGAATCATATGTGAATATTGTACCACAGATCACCCCTCATCTTCCAATTTTTTCCTGGCAAGCACTTGTATGTAGATTATGCATACAGGTAAAACTCAGTTTAAGAAAAAAAGGGGTAGAGACTTACATAGAAAATGCCTTAAGTGATTTTTCTGTTGTCAATCTGACGTAGAAGGAAAGATCTTGAATTTTCCCTTTGAGGATTTCCACAGTCTTGTAACATGGTTTAGATGAGTCACTAAGTCCCTGAGCCTCAGTTTGTTTCCTGTAAAATGGGGCTAAAATGACATACCTACTTATTTTTCCACATCATTGAGGAGAAACAAGATTCTTTTTTGGAAAACGTGTTTTTGTAAGTTGGTTACTGATATTGAAATGCAAGGCATTATTAGTGAAAGCTTAGTTATAAATAAAATAAATAAATCTTTAAAAAAAAAAAAAAGAACCTCGATGGGGAAGTTTTATCCTCTAGAGTCGTTGGCCTGAGACCTTCATGGGCCTTGACCTTTGCAGTGGTTTAAGCACCTCCATTGAACAAGCACAGTGGAGACAAACTCTCCATTCTCCTGGTTCAGTCTAACCTTCTGCAGTGGTTCTTGTGCAATGAAACGCAGATCAGGTGTAGAGCCTGCCGTGTCCGATTCCTCCATGCCTGGCCCGCCAAAGCCCTCGGGATCAGGGGCTACTGGCTTCCACCTTGCTTCCCTGTCATTAAGAGGGAAAAAGGAAGACTGAAGACCACCTAAATGCTGCCATTTTTAACAACTGTATCTTTCTAGGTCAAAGCGAGTCTTAGGACCTTTACTCCCAGAGAAAAGCGCTTTATTGAAGATAGCCGCAAGCTGTCCAAAAAGGTAGGTCAGTGCAGTAAGCTGGCTTGTTAGTGCACTCGGCACCTCCAGAATTTATTTTGTCATTTGCTGGCACCTCTCTCCCTCTCTTTGCCCCTCTGCCCCCCTCTCCTCCCTCCCTTTGTCTCTCTTCTCTTCCTCCTGGTCTCCTCCTTCCTTCTCTTTTCTCCCCTCTCCCTGCCTTCCTCTTGCCTTCGCTCCTTCTCTCCACTCTCTTCCCTCCTCTCCTCTCCACTTCTCTCAGATGCCCATTATTCTCCTGAACCATCCTTTAAACAGAAATTCCTAGCTTCACGACTCCGGAAACCTCCTCCTGAGTTTATTTTCCCTGCTTACCCTCTTTTAATCACAGCCATTTTAGCCATCGTCCTTGGAAGGCGCGGAGCCGTTCTGCCCATTGAGTCCAAAACTGAAATAACCCAGCAGATCCGTAGAGACTTCTAGCCTCAGACTCACCCCCAGCTGCTCCTACCACTTTTGTATTGTCCAAATTTGCGTTGTGGTGGCATTTTACCCTATGTTGAATTTACTGCCTCTCCCTGCTCTTGCCCTTAATTTCTGTCTCATCAGTTCAACAAAAAGTGAAGATAAGGGCCCAGTAAAGGAAGTTTCCCATTTTTAAACATGACCTTTACATTTCTTTAGAGTCCCTCCCTGTCCTATTCAGAGATGCTTCAGGATTTCACTCTGTACCTATTGTCCCTCTTCAGTTGTGTAACAAAGAACAAAGTGTCCCCTTTTAAAAGTGTTTATTACTTCCACTACTTCCTGTGGGGTGAGCAGCTGTGGATGACATAAAGCAGTTAAAAACATAAAGGCATCTTATCATCCTTTTGTTTCCCATGGACTTTTGGGCACACTTGGGGAAGGCCTTCAACTTCTTCAGAAAGGAAGCACCCGAATGTTTTCTTTTGGTCTGCCATAACATTGCGTGTAATGTTCATTTTGTGTAATCTGAGTCAGTGCTCTATTTTTTTTAATTATTATTATTGCCTTTCACTCTGTTTACTTGAAAGTTAAAACCTGAGTTGGGGTAGGTGGGGTAGCTGCTTTGCAAACAAATTGAAATGAATCTGCCTACAACTGGGAGAAAAGAGATTTCCTTTGCAAAACACTAGTTGGGTGGGGGTAGGAGTGGGAGAAGGGGGTGGCTTTAGGCTCAGAGAGCACCAAGCGATTTGGACTAAGATCTTGGTGTTATATTTGGACACACACCCCCCACTTGCCTCTCACCCCTTTGGGTCCCCATGTTTTCATAAAGTTGAAACTTCTGCTTCTAATGCAAATACTTTAAAGCATTTATGTGGCAGGCGCTTTCCTAATCTCTTTAATCCTCTGGACAATCTATGAGATGAGTACTAATATCAACCCCATTTTATAAGAAAGACATTAAGAAATTTGCCCATCGTCTCCAAACCAAGAAGTGGCAGAGCTGAGTTCCCTTCTGTGGGCTATCCTTTTCTATATCCTTTTATTCAGAACTAGATGAGCTGTATTACTTGTGTAGAGTTTTTTAACTGTAGCTTCTTGTTTCTCCACTTTTCTTTAAAAATCAGATCTTATCAAGAGATGTAGACCGTGTGAAAAAAATTACCATGGCAATATGGAATACGATGCAGTTCCTTAAAAGCTGCTTCCAGTGGGAATCCACATTGAGAAGTGCAATAGCATTCATGGTAAGCTTTATTTTTTATGCCCAAATATTCTTTTGTTCATATTATTTGCTTCCAAGTCTCAAATCCAAAATGTACCTGTGTTTACGGACCTGAAGTAGAATGAGAAATGTTCAACATGACTCAAGTTTACACCTGTAAGAAAATTTTAAAAGTAATTTATAGCCATCTGTCTTTCTAAAATATATCATTAGCATAGGTGATTATGTAGGGGCTGTGTTTTTAAGACTGTACTTTACTCAAATTTATCCTTGGAAATCCCTTAAATTACCCACATATGAATCATATACCATCTCTTGGTGAGTTTAAGCGAGCCAATGTTCTATATATTTTAACTGCTTTTTTTTGTCATCAGTATTGTAGCACATTTGTATACAACCTGCCTTTGTATATATCTCCCTTTTTGCGCCAGTGAATATCAGTAATTTTTTAAAACATGGCAGTTGAAATATTACAAGACTAGATTATCCTATAGGCAAATCCAGGGCTATATAACCCGTTTTCTTAACCTTAGAAGGCTTAAGAGAAATGAAGAAAATAGGCTGTCCTATTTGTCTAATTTATGTTCTTAAAGTAAATCATTCCAAACTGATATTAAAAAATTCATTAGTATCAAATCACTTGAGACATAGCTGATCACTACACATTACAATTTGACTCAATAGCACAAAGGAGAACCACTGAAGTATGGGACATGCACTCTCACCTTTCTTTGGTAACATTGGCCTATCCTTATAAGTGTAATGAAATCACAGAATCTCAGAGCTGCAGGAGATCTCGAAATCCCCTACATCAACCACTACAGAGTCTAAGCAACTTAGAAGGACTTCCCTGTTTGTGCAACAGCCTCACTTTACGTCCCTGGGACGACTTCTCCCTCATTTGTAAGGGGTCTTGTCCTTGATCAGATGGGTAGTATCAAACATGGCGGGAGAAACTGAGGCTCTTGACTGCTAATCTTGAGCATTTTGTGTTCTGCCACTACGTTCTGTACTGTGTAAAGATCGCTATGGGGATGAAAGTGACATCAGAGTGGTCTGAGAGTGAATATGGTAGTAAGTCTGAATTGTGTTTTTTTTACATGGTTCTTCTTTCTTTCTTGTTTCCTGTTGCCAGTAGATCCTCAATGCCCTGTCTTAACCCACAGGCTTACCTTCTAAAAACAGTCTGCCCAAGTTGGCCGTGGGCAAAAGTCATTCCCACCTTTCTTATGGAATCAAATACAGTCTAACAGTTTCCTAAGAGGTTTTGTTTTTCCTTGCCATTGGGTAGCATTTTGTTTGGTTTAGTTTATTTTAGTGTTCCGTTGCTTTGTGGTGTTGAAGACCTTTGAGAGCTGTAAGCCTGACATTCAATATACTTCTTCTGCTCGCTAAAGTTGCTAAAATATTGGCCTTAATAAAAACATTAATAAGGATATCATTAATCCATATCTGTCTTTGGCTTGGCATTTATCGACTTCCCTTTCTCACACCTTCCTTCGCTGGTGGCTTCATGCATTGGGCTCCTCCTCAACCTCCCCAGCTCCAGTTCCCACTTGCGTTCTCTTTGAAGGCATTCCATGGAAAGTTCTATGCAATTCTGGGCAAAAGAGAAAAGTAAACCTAAGTGGTGGCTTCTTCCAGGCAGCAGCACCTCAGCCAGCCACGGGGAGACAAAGAGGATTTCCTCTTTCTCAAGCTGAGTTTCTGGCACTGTGATTTTAGAAAAACAGAGATCTGTTGCCCTTGATTCTGTAGGGGACTGACAGCAATGATTAATGGGCTGCCAGCCTGATCTGAAGAAAGATTAGAACAAATGAGTAGAATAGGTGTCTAATAGAGGGGCTTCTAGTAGGGAAGGGAGCCCTGGCAGTGGGGCCACTTCTCCACAGCCTGTGTAACCCCCTTGTTGGGTGGCCACGCTGTGGGGCCTTCTGCTGAGGTTACAGACGCAGGCAACCACGTCGTGCTTCCAGATTTTTAAGGTTTGTGGAACAGAAGATTAAGATGTTGTTCTTGCTGATTTCCCAAAGTGTGATTTTGCAAGGATTCATGGGTTTATGGGACTTGGGAGACCTCACTGTGTATGGGGGAGATACTTTCCATTGGACACCATTGAAAGTAGATCCTGAGTTAATAAGGAATGATATATGTATAAATTCTATTGTTTGATTTTCCCGAAGGTGATGGAACAGGGAGTGTTCACTTAAAAATATTTAATGTTCAGTTTTCACGTGAAACTCAATGATTTAATGTTTAGACCATATTTAATTCAACCAGCCATGGTGAATCTTAGAACAGATACAGAGGTGGACTTCTCTGTCTCATCCCTGAGTTAATGAAATGTATTTTATTAAAGAATGTCTTTGTTACTACTGTCATGACAGAACATTTTTTGCTAGTAAAACAAGAGAATCTAAAGAGAATGCATTTTGGGGATAAAATAATAAAATATATTTTAGTTCCCACTTTAAAAAAAAATATTATGGGTAGCCAAGCCTTCACTTTTTTTTTTCCCCATACCATTTTTTGGAAGACATTGTGGTTTCAGGGATCTTGTCTGTAGATGTATGTTAACTGCTCATAGAGTGCTGGTGTGTGGTTATGCTCCTGTGGGGCTGCTTTTGGCTGTACTGTGAGTCCCTGACTCCATGGGCCTCCAGTATGCATGGCCTTTCTACAAAATGTTGTGTCCCTAGGTGACTTCAGGTGGGAGGTAGGCTCTGAATTCGAGCCAGGCTTCTTCTCTGCTTCATTCCATCAAGAGCACTGTGATGGTTTGAGTCTTTTGTGGACCCTAGAAAAGTATGTCCTTAAAGTTAACCCATTCCTGTGGGTGTGGGCCCATTGTAAGTAGGATCTTTTGGCAAGCAGTATCTTAAGATGTGACCTACCTCATTCGGATGAGCTCAATCCTCTTATTGGAGTCCTTTACTAAAAGCTACACACACACAGAAAAAGCTTCAAAGACAGAAGGAAAAGCCCTGGAGGCTGGAGGCTGGAATCAGTGAGGCACTGAGGCATGGAAAGAGGCCCCCAAGGAGCTAGGCCCATGGAGCAGCTCAAAGTTAAAGAGCCAAGGCCCGGAGGAAAGGGGACAGACAAGCCATAGGCCTGATCACCCACAGCTGAGCTCCAGAGACCAGCAGAGCTGCCATTATACCCTGCCATGTGCCTGACTGCCCACAGCTGAGCTCAGGGAGAAAGTGAGCCTGGAGGGGGCAGGGGCCTTGGCAGAGTCCAGCCGCCATTGTGCCTTGCCACATGGCAGGAATCCAGATTGCCAGCAGCTGGCTTGTGATGAGACAGCGTCTCTGATGATGCCTTGATTTGGACGTTTTCACAGCCTCAGAACTGTAAGCTTTTAACCTAATAAATCCCCGTGATAAGAGCCAACCCATTTTTGGTATTTTGCACTGGCAGCCAATGCAAACTGAGACAAGCACCATATTTGTCTGTGGCGGAAACCACTGACTGATGTTCTCCTGTGATCTGCTGAGGACAGAATGGTGTTCCTCGTCTTTGCTCATCAGTGTGACGGTGTCTTCATTCTTCAGTTGCTTGCCTTGGCACTACCAGGGCAGAACATCTCTGGGTGGTCTGAAGCAGGTCTAAGAGCCAAGTACTTATTACATAGCTTACCTATACTTGAAGGCCCTTCCTCTCTGTTAGACATTAGGACAGTGTGATATTAAGGGTTCATCAGACAGGAGTGAAAGGATCCATTTGGCTGAACCAGTCCCTGAAGGGGCTTTTCCTTCCCCTTCCCATTAGAGGTGCAAGAAGCAATGCTGGCACCACAAGTCAAGGACAGAATTAAAGGAATTCTTTTTTTTCCCCTCATTTCTTCTCTGTCAGATGAAAAAAAAAAAACAAAACACAACAGCCTATTAACATCACATTCCTGTCCTTTATAGATGATATACAGCATAAAAGTTATGGGATCATGTTTAGTATATTCTGGCTGTTAATTTTAAGACTTCTTAAAGCAAACCATACATTTGCCAAGGACTCCTATGTATGTGTGTATGCATAAATCATATCTTGTTGAAAGCAGGAGTTAAAGAAAAGCAGGCTCTTAAGATCTAGTGCCCAGTCACACGTGGATGGACAAGCATGCAGGAATTTATCTTGTCAGATTGTCCAAGCATAAGCCTCCCCCACCGCAGGATTAATCCCTCTACACATGTATGCGTGGCTGTGTTCCCAGCGCTAAGAGAAGAAAGTGGTCTTTACTCCACTGATCTCTGGTACATTAATATTGCCATATGCTGTTGAATTGAACCTTAAACTTGGACATATTTTTAGAGTGGTCAAGCCATTCCAAATTACGTTCTCTAACTGGCTCATTTCTGTTTTTATTAAGATAAGTATGAGAACTCTTTCTCTTGTCTTTTAAGTATTTCTCTTTCATATGCATTTTCTAGATTTTTGGGTTTGTTACCTTTTCTAAGCTTTTCTTGGTCATTTATTATAAATTATATATGTGTGTGTGTGTGTATATATATATATATATTCCTCTCAAAAAGTCACATTCTTGATTTTCCAGTTGAATGACAAATTTATAGATGTCAATTTATTGACAGAGACTTAATGGACCTAAAATAACTTGCCTAGAAGTAAGTTCATCTGTATATTTCCCTAGGAATGGAGTTGTAACTATAGGTGGTATTCTATAGATATGCAAATACTCATTCCCACACACAGCCTTTGAACTCTAGAGATAATCCTAGCTCATGGTTACTGTGTGATTACTACCTGTCAGGCACTGTCCTGAGAGCTTTACAAATATTAACTCATTTAGTTCTCACCACAACTCTCTCTGTGCGGGCTGATTATTATCTTCTTTTTGCAAATGAGAAAAAGACATTTTAAGTATAATGTCAGAACTCATATGTTCCTAAGAAGCAGAGCTGGGATTTAAACCTAGGTCATCTGGCTTTAGAATCCATGAGTTTAACGACTGGGCCATCCCACCTCTCAGTGGTCCTGGGATGCAGAGTTTGTAGGTAATATTTAGATAGATAATAATGACTCTGCGGTCAACCGTATTTATAATTTCAGCTATGTGCTTTGACATTATCTGTGGGAGAGAAATCTGTTTCTAGATTCTTGGGGTGGGGAAAACTCTCAAGCATAGTCACTTTATTCACAAATGATGGTGCCAAAAATAAGGAAGAAGGTTAAGTTGGAAATGTCTGTGACGTTGTTGGGGGCCAGGCCAGATGCTGTGAGTCACATGCATATGGCATCCGTAGACTCCAGCCTGATGGTTTATAAAGCCCGAGCATCTGCTTCTAGGCTCAACCCCAATTAAAGTCTGAGTTATTTTTGCCACCTTTTGGGGGAAGTTCTTATATGATATAGAAGGGGTCATGGAAGAAATATATACTTTCCAAATTTTCTTTAAGACTTCTCAGGTGTTCAACATAAAGGACAGAGAAAGGTGAGTAACTATAAACATTAATACATTCCTTCATTAATACATTAATACATTAATACATTAATAATCTTCCTTCAAAAGATCGTAAACAAGAGGTCTCAGAGAGATAGGACTGCATTCCCAGTGGTGTCTATATGTCCAGTGAAGATACGTTAGTTGATCATAATGAAGATGAATTTGTTCTCAAAAGATGATAATTTTGCATTGTGATATTTGTATTGTAGAACTAAACATATGTTTTGCTTTGTTTTCATTTGGGTACATATATTTTACCAAACAACAATATTATCTTTAAAAAGATAATATTATCTTTAAAAATATTTTGTATTTTATATGAAATAATAGCATTTATTTGACAGGCGGCATCATCAGAAGATTATTTTAAATAGTGATGGTCTCCTAATAGATTAAAAATAGGATTGTATTTATGTACTTTCATTTTCCCACCAATCTTTCAGGCACACACCTATTACATTAAGGAAGACAATTCTGTGGGGGTATTGATGGATTCCTTACTTTATTAAATTTTTCCTTGGATGTTTGATGCTAAAAAGTCATCTAAACCTACCATATATCAATGGGTATCTTCATAAAGCTATGGTTTTACCATCTGTGATTTTTTTTCAGAATTTTTTGAGTGTAGGAAAATGAAGAATTTATTCTCCACAGTGGACAATGACTGCTATATGATACATAATTTAAGGCATCAATCAACCTCCTTGACCCCCCATAAAGTTAAAAAATAAAACTCTCCATTTTCTTAGTCATATCCCAGATATAGAATACATAGTATTCTTAACTTTTAATGATCTGAGAATATTGAGAAATATGAAATCATCTCATATTGAACTTAGCAGCAGTAACAGAAAATGACCCTTCCATCATCATCACACACACACGCATGCGCACACACACACACACACACACACACACACACTAGGTAGCAGAGGGCATTTGGGAAACGAAAAGTTGCCCTGTTGAACATTTTGTGAGAGCAGCTTAGTAAAAACTGGATTCAAGACGATTAGATTGTGTCTGTCTACAATCCCTTCTGTATCCCAAAGAATATTCAGATTAATTTTGCTCACCCAGTTCCAATGACAAATGCGATGGGCATTTTGTTTTCAGAGAGGACTCTTAAAATAGCGCTGATCAAATATCTTTTTCATACTTTAGATACTTAGGGGGTAGCTGTTTCTAAAAGATTTGCTTTTTCTTTAAGTTCTGTCATCCGTTTATCCACAACTAGATGTACCTACATTTGATTAAACTCTTTGAGTATTGTTTCCGTATCCATCAGAAGTCACAATTAGATGTGCAAAGCATACGTGGTGGGGGGGAGGGCTTTTGGAATATTAATGGTATTTCCAAAAAACTGGAAAAAATTCCAATTGCCCTAAACATTTTGTATAGAACAGAGGATTTTTAAAAGACATGTATACATGCATATATATAAATATAAGTGTATATCTTCATATATACACATGCACATATGTAAAATGTATATGTATATATAAAATGCTTAAAATATTTGGTGGTGCTATCATTTCTTTTGTTTATCATTTATAAAATAATTTGCCAAATCTTCCTTTTAATGGAGGTCTACATAATATACTTCCAAAAATATTTTAAAGTTATTTTCAGTATTTTTTCATAAGAACAATCCATCATTGCACATTGTGATTATTTTTTTTTACAACATAATTGCACCTTCTATTGACAGCTTCTCAGGCATTAACTAATTATGCCATTTAATAAAATTACAGTAATTGCATTAAAAAGATTATCTGTTGAAAATTTAAAAGGACATTATTAACTCTTTTAGCGTTTTTTCATGTTTATATTTTCAACTTTATAATTGAATTGCACTTTCAGAGAGACTCATAGAGACACTGACTGAAACCGCATGCTATTTTGGAGTGCTTAGATTTTGACTAGTAAACATAAGCTCTTTACTTTTTTTAATCCTAGAGCAGCATACTTTGCAGATTTTCGCACACCCATTATATAAGTGAATGGTTGACTACCTTTGTTTTTTTATTATAGGTTCAGCCCCTATATCAGAGCACTCTATCTCTAGCCACTGCTTTCTCTGAGCTCCCTGTTGGGGGCCACTGGCAAGCACAAATTATCTGTGACTTTTCTAATTATGAGCCAGTATATTTTACAGATTCCAGGAAGCTCAGTCTAGTTCATTCCACTGCCCAGAGATATCCGACTGTTCGTTTGAACTTGAGACTGGTTTTAGGATCTTCAATATTAGAGAAAACATGACTTCAGAGCTCATCTGGCACTAGGACCAGCCAGTGCTTGACCACTTTCTTCAAGCTTGCCTCTCTCGCTCTCTCCCTCCCTTTCTACAACCACTTATTTTCCACTGAGTGTTTAATGGTCTGCAAGATACTTAGATACAAAGATGAAATTTTCATGCTAGGTATCCTTCCAGGTATCTTCCTTCCCTCCTTCCCTTCTTCCCTCTCTCCTTTTCTCTCTCACCTTTTCACCCCATCCACCGCCCTTCCCAACCTCTCCCCAGCCTCCACCCCACCTCCCTCGCACCCCTGTTTTGCAGCCCCCAGCAGCATACCATACCCTGACATTTGAAAACAAAAATGTATGCTTTCAATTATTCCAGCAGGCCATGAGAAAACTCACATTGGTCCTTTAGGGATCAAATTAGGTAATAAAAAGGGAAGTATTTTAGAAATGTGAAATGAACTACAAACATGGGTAGGAATTATTATTATCTGATCTAACTCTTGTTGGCGATGGTATTGCTGCCTTAACTCAAGAGGAAGGTCACTAAAAACAAACACACACGCACATACAGATGTTGTTTAATTATGAAGCATGGGTTGTATGAGGACCTCTTCATGGACAGGTTGAAAACTGCTAATGTTCAAGAGTCAACCATTTCCAGGGCTGCTGATTACACATGGAACCACCAAGTAGCAAAGCTCGTGGTTCTACACTTAGTATCATGATGACACTCTTCATGCTTTACCTAATTAACTAAGGTCTTCACATCAAAAATAGGAGCAGATTTACTTTGATGACATCTAATGCTTTAGATTAATGTCATACTTTAAAGAATTATTCTTTGTAACACAGCCATATGATTGAGGGATTGTTTTAGTATATTGAGAGCTGAAAAATGGGAAAGACACAGGCTTTTATCTTTATGTATATCCATGCTGCTTAAGATAATGTTGAGTACACAGCAGGCATCTAATCAATGCTTCTTGGAAGAGTGCTGCAACTAGTACAGGACATCACTTTCTTTTTATTCCAGCTCCTTCCTCCTTGAGTCACAACAGCCTGTGGCCCCACCAGTAGGTAGAATCCAGAGACACCTAACAAGTTCATCATCATCTTGTCTGATGAGCACTTTCCTGGCCTTTTTCTGACCCTGCCCAACCAGGGGTGGTGTTAATTAGCAGCAAAATGGCCAAAAGGCAGCTGGCAGTGGGGAGGGTTGGAGGAGGAGGCAGGTTGCTGGCAAATCTCTGACCCGGTTCAACACCCCCTGAATCTGGGGGCATTTTATTTTTGATTCTTACAGAGCCCAGTGCTTCCCCTCAACTCCATCTGTTTCTATATGCGGCACCTGGATGTGCAAACATTTTGTGTGATGCAAAAAAAAAAAAAAAAAAAAGGAAAAGAATATTTAGAAATGAAAAAGAGAGAGAGATCTGGTATGTGTGAAAACAGTTATAACTGATTTCCTGCTTAGGTTCCGACCTATTGAAGGGCTTCATGTTCGGCACGTCTATTTCTGGCTAATTTGATACTGCCTTTTTTGTGGTCCGAGCTTTGTCATTTGTTTCTAAGCTGTCATTTTTATTAGTCTCTCTGGCTGATCTTTTGGGGCTCCCCGTGAGGTGGCGTGTGCTCTCCATTGTCTGGCTAGGCTTGGCAAGCCACAGGCCTTTTTATTGCTGTGATGTGGGCGTGCTTGCCTGGTAGCCTGTAATTAGACCCACCACAGGTGACAGTTACAAGAGAACCTGGTAATCATTTTAGCTGCCTGATCTGATGTTTATGGAGAGAACCCTTCTTTGTGGTCTGGCTAGGGGCTTGCTACAGTGTATTCTACTTTTGCCATTTGATTTATGATTTAGGAAGGTGGGATTTTTTTGCTACCTCTCCCCCCTATCATGAGGTTGTATCACAGACTTTTCAAATAGCAGACCTAATATTTGGAAGCTTTTCATTGGCTTGACCTGATAGTCCAGGTCTCACTTTCTCCATCCCCCACCCCCCCAAAAAAAAGATATGAAGACAATTTAATCAAAATCCAGTTCAATATGTAATTATCTAAACTGTGGACTTGAACAGTGTTTACTGATGGCTTTAATTTCTCTGGCATTCTCTTATAACCCAAATCCATATTTTTCAGCCTTTTAAAATGACTTTTCTATTTCTTCCCCAGCTCTTTAGAGTTTCTGTTTCAACTCATTGTCAGGGATACTTTATTTTGTCAAGAAAAAAAAAAAAAGAAAGAAAGAAATAGACTTCTTGGCTCAGTTGGTGCTTAAGCAAGGCGTCCACAGCTGCTATTTGAAGTCCGGGAAAGCATAGGGGCCTGGGAATGTTAAATACGGAGGGTCTTTCCTGTACATCCGTAGGGGAAGAAACTGATGGCTTCAGGAGCCGTTTACCCAAGCCCTCAGTGCTTGTTCGAACAGAGGATTTTCAGCTCTACACTAGTTTTATAATGTGTGACTTTTGTGGCTCTAGATATTGCAATTATGGTTTTAGTTCATGAGTGTGAACTGCATCCATGCAGTACTTTTTCCCTCGACTCTTATGTTTGGAAAATATTTTTTTCTAAGTCTGTGGAATTGCTACTCAGAGAGATAATGTACCATGGGAGGAACATAAATCTATTATTGTTAGTTTATGTGCATCTGCCTAACTCTTTTCTTATAGCAGATGAATTTTCCTCATCAGTCCTCTGTGGTGATAGTGATGATGATGAGGAGGAGGAGGATGGCAATGCTGCTGCTGATTAATATGTCTTTGGTGGGTTTTGGAAGTGCTTAAATTTTGACTTCTGCTTACAAAAACCTTTTTCTTACTTTATTATACTATAGCACTTTTAATGAAATATTGTCTTCCATTTAAAGAGCAATAGAATATTAAGTATATTTTTACTGATAGCAACATTTCCTCTGCTCAGGTATAAGCCAGGTAGATGCAATTATAAAATTTATGTGAAGTATTCCATAGCAAAAGCTGTTTTCCTTGGAAACGCTTGAAGTCCTCAAATTTTTGTAAATATACTTCTATTTTGATAATTTTAATTCTATGCAATTTTCCCCCAAAGTCTAGAAAGTTGCCATATGTGTGTATGTATATGTGTGTGTGTATATATATATATATATATATATATAGCTGTTAAAAATTTATCTACACGTAGCCTTATCAGTTACACCTCCTTTTAAAAATATTCAATAATGTACATGTTTTCAAAAGAAAAATAATTGATTCGTTTCCTGGAAATTAAAAAAAAAAAAAAGAGAGGAGGAGGCAGAAGAAGAGGAAGATAATGAAAAGGTGAAGAAAGAAGAATAGCAAATACCCTAATCATTGCTTGGGTTTACATAAAGATAGTCCTGCAGGTGGCGATAGAAACTCATAAATGATAAAAATCCCAAGGTAAATTGCTGTGGGCTGCTTCTTGGGAATTTTAATTTCAGCAATTTATTTTTAATTTGATACAATCATTTACAAGAAGAAATCATTACATTAGTTTAAAAAAAAAAAAAACACTTTAATTTTCATGTTGTGTAATCTCCTGCTCTATTTTTGTAATAATTTTCTTGTATATTCTGGGGTGTGTTTATCTTTATGTAGAGGAAATAAGATACAGATTATTGCAGAGTTGGTACAGATTTCATAAGGTAAAAAAACATTTTAAGACTGGAGTTTTCAACCTGTGGGCATAGTGCCGTGTGTGTGTGTGTGTGTGTGTGTATGTGTGTATTTGCATGTGTGCAGACCACACATCTCTTCACATCAGAGTATCAAATCCAGTTACTCCCATAGGGCATGTCCCTCCTTAGCTAATTGCTTAAGGTTAGTTTTAATCTGAGCAGGATCACAAATTCCTTGGAAGTTGTTTTACCCAGCGATAAAAATATGGCATAATTTCTCTTAAAACATTTGAAAATACGTAGCTGAGATGATAACATTTTTTCAAATCTTTTCATTATTTCATTTTGGACATTGGACATTGGGAAAGCAAAGTTTAAGTATTCTGTGGATAGGAGTTCTTTCTTTCCTGCTAGTTACGGTTCAAAAGTTCTTAAATTGCTTTTTATGAAAATATATTTTCATTTGCCATTTGCTTTAAGTTTGAGTTTTACAATGCTAACTTGAAAGCGATTTGCTTAAACATAAGCTAATTTTTAGTGCCCCTATTTTCTTGATAATCCTATTAAAAAAAAAAACCTTTGCCATGTACATTTTCACAGGGTAACCTCATTGATTTTAAGAAAACGTAATTATTTTGGTCTGAATGCTTTAGGTTTTAGATGTTCTGCCATCAACACACAAGTGTGATCATCTTGAGCAAATTGATGATTTTTTGCCTTTGCCTTTCTTCTGAACATTTCACTGAGTCTGGTGGTGAAGTTCAAAACCTATGAGGTCTTGTATTCCATACCCTCGGATCCAGAATTTTATAATAAAAGTGAAGAGAAGAAAAAAAAAAAAAAGAAAGAAACCTTCTTGTTTTCTTATATTCTGTTTCAATTGTTATTCCAATGACTCATGGGGGAGCAGAGTAGAAAGCAAGTCAGCCCCTCTGAAAACCTATTTTGCAGCCTTCATCTAAAGAATATTCAGTTCTCTGCTCTGTTAGCAGCTGACCAAAATCTAATCCATTAAAAAATATATCGTGGTAAGCAGTTCTTGAAAATGTTTGTAATAAATGGTAAAAGCCAAGCTTCCACTGTGAGATTAGCAGTTGTAACAGGATGTGTTCATCAGGAAATAGGTTATTGCCTGACCAGCGTGTCCTGCCGAGTAATCTGCAGGATGGAGGAAGATTTGAAAGCTTGCAGTGCAAGGATTTTATTCAGTTTCCCCCCTTTGCTTTCTTTTGTATCTTACAGCGTTGTTTGGCACACATGGTGTTTTTCTCAATGAATCTGTTATAAAGTTCATTTTATAAACAAAAAAGAATCACATGTTTTGAGGCTTGCCCTTCGTCCCTGCCCCATGATCATCAAATGACCTAAGCATATTAATGTAACTAATGTACTTTTACAGAACAGACTTTATAGCTTAAAAGAGAGAGAGAATTGTGAAAGAATATTTTCCAGGGGTCCGGATCCCCTCCCCTGTCTTAAAGATACAGGAAGTTCTGCTAAGGATTATGGTGATTTTCCTGCTTTGCGCTGGATTGCAGTCCAGCCTCAGAGCTAGTGGAGAGTATTGCTCATGAATAATGCCTTCTGCTGGGATGATACCTATGGTAACACACACAGAGTGACTGTGAGATCAAATGCTCTGGCTAGAAAGCCTTAGGGAAGCATTATGTGTCTGAGTTCTGATCTATTGTCTGGGAGGTCGGAGAGTGTTAATGCACTCTGCAAAGATTACACTCCCTCTCTAATTGCTCCAGCACTTCCTTAAAGGATTTAAGTAGTCAGGAAAGGTGACACTCCTTGTCAATTTTTGTCTTCTGCCTGCAGTTGAAGTTTATCTGTCTTTCCACTGAGACCACTAGATCAAGTAACCCAGCCAGTGTCAAAGGCATAAACTCCCGAATTAGGAGTGAAAGCAATGAGAGATGTTATTTACAGCTCCATTATTACTTGCTCTTTAAATGCTCTGCATTCCATTTCTGGTGTTTACATTGTGAAAACATAGCACCTCTGTTCAAAAGAGGGACTGAGAAGAGTCCAAGGCTTCACTTTCATTTCTGATCAGAATTGTTAGCATAATCTTTTCTCAGTGCCATAACTTCCCGTGTGGCAGTTTGCATTTCGATTATTTTAGTTAGACACATGGAGAATGGAGAACTTTAGCTTTTCTTCTGTGCTACCTCCTACACACACACACACACACACACAATATTCTCAAATGTTTACTCTGAATTAGGCATGTGGAAGACCGACCCACTTGTTATATCTGATAATAGTTGTCCAAACCATCACTGTAAACTTCAAGTGATATATGTTGTACAGACTTGTTTTTAAGCAGGTCTCCTTTCTGCCTCTCTGAGCTGGAGAATACTTACTCAATTGTGCACGCCTGGTGGCTGACATAATAATAGTGATACAGTAAGTTTATTAAATCCTGTTTCTCTTATGTTGCTTTGATTATAACAGTATTTTCTAAATGGCACTTAAAAGCTTAAAGGAAGATTTTTCCGCTTCTTCTGTGACGGTGGTTTAGGAAAGATTGGGAGTCCATATACTTGAGATGACACAATGAACTCTGTAAATTCATACATAGTCTGTATTTCTGGCAGAGTGGAGAGGGCACGCTTACGTTTCACTCCGAGCATTTTCTACTCACTGTGCTTGGTTACATCACTGGGAGCTAAGAATGCCTCACAGATCAGTTCAAATTGCTAATATATGTGAGCCTGCAATATAATATTTATGTAGCTCTATAAGAGACGTGGGAGGATTCCCTGTAATTCAAGATGGTGGCTGACTGATAATGGAAAATAATTTTTTTTTTTTTTTTTAAGAAATCCTTGCTTGTCCCTTGAGATTTTCACACTTTTCGACTGACGGCACTACGTTTTACTCATACTGTATAAAGCTGTCAGTGTATTCGTCTACGTGTCTCCTGAAGACTCTGAGCAGATGAGGAGAGCAATTGCTGGAGGGGGAAAAACACATTTGAATCAGCATCTTCTAAAGAGAATTTCTCTAGTAGCTCCTGTCCCCGCTCTTCCGTGGACTGTCCCTCGCACTTCCTCTTATTGCATGTTATCTTACACTGTTGGTGGATTACACTGACTGTTTCATCTGTATATAAAAATTAAAAATTCAAACAAAAATCTGGCCCACATGAAGAACAGGTCCTTTGGGCATATGGTTCATTATGCATATTCGTTTAATTACTAAAACACTTGGGATGGCTTTCCTGCCCTTGCTTTCAACTTGCAAAGTTGGATCTCTTCTATTGTACAGAAAATGTAGCATAGAAATCTGTTCTGAAGGAGAAAAAAAGAAAAGGGGGAGAAAAGCCTTTGAAGAAATTATTGAAATTCATCACAAGGAGGAGGTATGATTCTCAATATGAAACCGATGGCAATAAGAACTTCTCTCCTCCTTCCCTCTCATGATTCTCATCCTCCTTTCCATCTCCACCACAGCTCCCGAAGGCTGGTTTTACAGTGATTAGCTTATATGAACGCGGGTAGCTAAGTCATGTGAGACTAAGGATTTAAGTTTCAAACACTTTCCCTCCCAGTGACTCCAGTCTCACGGTGAAGCTATATAAGTTTTATTGGTTAGAAAGTGAGTGCTGGGGAAGTGTGACTTTAATTGATTTTTCAGGGCAAACAGGTGGTGATGGTTTAGACATCCCTGGCCTCTGTGCCACTCCTAATTTGGAGCTGCACATAAAATAGCTTTATTAAAATAAACAATCTCTTGGCTTTGGTTTTACCTGAACATCTGCCTTTGGGTTTTTAAAGGGCCTTTAAAAATATTTTCATTCTGTCCTTAAATGGATCAGATCCTAACATATCTTTGGAAGACTTTATTATTCATGCCATCAAACCTTTTTTCTTAAAGGTGTTCAAACACCATCTTTAAATGTGATCAGTATTGTTTCAATAGTTTTTTTTTTTTAAAGCACGTTTATTTGTGTGATGCAACAGCATTCGAAATTAGCTGGCCAATAGTTGAATTTGTAGTTACTGGGTTTTGAATTGAACTTTATTTTGGTGAGAAAAAGATTGTTCAAGCTAATGTGTGTGTGTGTGTGCATGTTTGCTTGCACGTATGTGTCTAAAGTCCCCGTTTTTTGTTTGTTTTTCCTGGTTTATAATGATGTCTCCGCATTGTAGGAATGTTTCATGGGCTGCTCCTGATCGGAATAAATTCAAACCTCTCAAACACATTTTTAAGGGAAGGGAGGATTCAAACCTGGCATCGTTTTTGTTTTTAGTGGCAAGTAGCTATGGTTCTCATGCAAGCACAATTTTGCTTTTCGATTAAGCAAATAGACAGTCTATCCTAGTAACGGGAGGCCATCCAAGACATTCTGGATAGGATTCCTGAAGGAATTGCACTTGGCTATAAATAGCATCACTCACTAATCACTATTAGAGAGTTCCTGAATTAAGACACCTCAGTCTGTTTTGAGCATTTTGAATATGTACAGAGCTATTAGAGACTCAATGCAAACTTACTGCAATCCTGCTTCCTTTAGTGCCAGAAATAAAGCTGCAAGTGAAGTAACGTAATACAGTGAACTGCTTTGCTCTGTCACTGCACTAATGCCAATTAGATACACTTGCTTTATTACACAGAGCTTTTTTTTCTTTATCCATTTCTGATCTAATCTTTCTATGAACATGAAGGAGTTTAAACTCTCAGTCACAATTGCAGCATGATGTTCATGAGACCAAAGTCAGAGAACACTTTTAGAGAATGCTTTGTCCACTTAGAGTACAATTAGCACCCCGTTGGACTGCTACCACGGAGGGTGTCACAGTGCCGACAATTACGTGTCTGAAATGAGAGCGACACTTATCGGTACATTTAATGGAATTTTTTTTCTTGACCTCTTCAGATACCCCGCTTTATGGGGAATAAATAAATGTATGAGGATTTTCCCTCCCTTCCTTTAATCAGAGCTGAGAATTTGCTGATGGCTTTGAAAGATGTATTTACCAAAATCAGACTTTCAACTGCTCAATTACCAGCTTCTGCAAAAACGCATAATGAGAAATTTATTGTCTGATTCTAGACCTGAAATTATGATCATTCTAGGGGGAAAAAGCCAATAGTTGCAGCACATTAGATGTTTTCTTTCTTTCATTTAGTTTAGTGCTTTTCTTACTTTTAAAGTAGTTGCTTGGCTTTATGAGTGATGGCATTTTTATTGTGCCATTGATGACTGACTTTTTTCCATTTATATAAAATCTTCAAGAAATGTAAAGGATGGCAAGTAGTATAATGCAAACTTTAAAGTGACTGGGATGTAATGAATCCTTTACATTTAATAGAAAATATTGCATATTTAATAAGAAATGTATACATAAATAGAGGTCCAATGCATTTTTCTCCTGTTTTTAAAAAATTCTTTCATAAGTACAAAAGGGAAGAATAAAAGTCAATGAAAACACCATGTCTAGACGAATACAGCCTAAAAGACTCAAATGAGTATTTAACATAGAGATTAGATGGACTTTTTATGTATAGACTTCCTTACATTCAGAATGGAGTTACCTATATTCTTCATAGAAATGTTCAACATTGTGTTATTGTTAAATTGGTGGTTTGAAAATTATGCACATTGTTTACTTGGACAGTTCTAGAGGATAATAAAAGTGAGAGAAACACATAATCCAGGTGTCTTTCTGCAAAATCATCAAGAGTAAGCTACTAGGTGGAGTCATGCTTAAACAAAACTAGAATTAATGTTGGAGTTTTGTCTCTAAAAGACAAGGCACCGGTTTGATCTCTCCCTTCCTTCCTCCACAATGAACCCAATCAGGTCATTCTTATGTCTGATCGACATCATCTAAGACAATGCTGAATAATTGCCAGAAATGGTACATTTCAACGCTGTGGATCTTAGGAAAAATGAACGTTGAATTGGTAGAGTTTTTATATATGGTGACAAACTGTGCATGTGACCTAGAGGCACAGGTGAAAATAGTAAAGGGCAGGGGAGAAAAGTAAAGGCCAGAAAAGGAAAGGACATTTCAGTTCTGCTCCTGGTACTGCTGGGTTTAGCTAGGTCTTTCTGCCATGATTGGTGTCCATTTTCCCTTCCCTCTTTCTAGGTGGGGACTGTGCCAGAAAGAACCATCCCTCTCCTAGACACACTGGTCCTTTCCAAAGATGTTTCATTGGTGTTCCGGTCAGCCTAGATAGATAGCTTTCCACAAATTCTCTGGATGTGTTCACCTCTCTTACATTATACTACTGTATTAAGTTTCTGTTGCTTCTGCAACAAATTCCCACCAATTCAGTGGCTTAAAACAATGCAAATTTATTATCTTACAGTTCTGTAGGTCGCAAGTCTGAGATGGGTCTCACTGGGCTAAGAATCAAAGTGTCAGCAAGACTTTGTTCCTTCCTGAAGGCTGTAGAGGAGAATCCATTTCCTTGCCTTTCCTAAATTTTAAAGGTCACCCACCTTCCTTGTCTTGTGGTCCTCTTTCTCCATCTTCAAAGCCAGCAGCAGTGGGTTGAGTCCTTTTCATATCACATCACTCTGATCTTACTTTCATCCTCACATCTCTTTCTCTAACTCTATTCTGCCTTCCTCTTCCCCTTTCAAAAATCCTTGTAATTACCTGGGACCTACCCTCATAATCCAGGATAATCTTCCTATTTTTAAGGTCAGTTGATTACCAATTTAAATTCTATCTGCAAACTTAATTCCCCTTTGCAATGTAAACTAATATTCACAGGTTCCAGGACATCGTTGAGGGTCATCTTCTGCCTACCACAACTAAGCTTTTCGTTACTGTCGCCCATCCACATTGCTTTCTTGATAAGGATTTCTGAATCAAGCTCTGGTCTCTTGCTTAGGAAGCGATTTAGTAAAAGGTATCATTTGGGAAGGGGGAAGAGGTCATGTGCCATGGATATGTCAACTTGAAAGTGGCTGGGCAGACTCTAGTTGGAAATATACAGAAGGCACATGTTATTGGCAACTTGAAAGACTTTCGGTATTTAGTTTGCTCAGCCAGCTTTTCCCCTGGCTGCTAGCATATGGCTGGAGGGCAGGAGGTCTAGGAGGAAACCGTTTGACAGTCCACACAGGAGACCTTAGTCCACACAGGAGAACCCCAGTGGGGGGAATAATGGATGGGTTAGTTCCAGAGGCCAACCAAAAGGGGTAAGGGAGTGACTTGGAGGGTTGCCTAGGACCAAGGTGTAATTCCTGATGAGTAGGTGAGTATACCTGGGCAAGAAATCCATGATGTTTTCCTATGTGATTCCACATAGTTTATAAAAATCCCAGTCATGTATTAAGAACCAGTAAATACCTATAAAGTCTGTAAAATGTTTTTTAGTATCCCAGGCATGAGCACTCTTGCCCATTCTCCTGGACTCTTGCTTGTTCTTTCTAAATTTTTTATTTCCCATTTCCTTGCCTATTCCCATACTTTGCTACAGAACTACCTGTTCTGAAGTCTGATCCTATCATTTCTTTCTTTAAAAATCCTTAAATAACTTACATTTAATCTAGGATCTGAT
The DNA here is from genome assembly GCA_029593785.1 of Cabassous unicinctus. NCBI lineage: Eukaryota > Metazoa > Chordata > Mammalia > Cingulata > Chlamyphoridae > Cabassous > Cabassous unicinctus. The sequence goes on from JAQZBX010003919.1 coordinate 50,668, forward strand.
AAACAAATTACTACCATGTCATGCAGGTATTTTCATGAACTAGTTCTCACTTACTTGTTTAACTCCATCTCTAGCCATTACCCATGACCCAGCCACATCAGATGTTTTACTACTTCAGATATGTAAGACCTTTTTTTTTTTCCCACCATCATTTCTTTCACTTGTGCTGTCTTATTTCTCTTAAGTCCCACTACTATTTAGCTTTGGGCCAACATAACTGAGTAAATGTTTTCTCATTGAACTAATGAATGGTCTTGAGTGCTTTTCTATAGAAATAGTGAGAAAGAGACCAAACAAACTTTATCTTCCAAGTGGTTTTCTTCATGACTATTATCACTGTCCCTTGACTTGGGTGAAATCATTCATTTGCTTTCTAAAGATATGAATGATGATAGCTCTCATTCATTGAGTTCTTAGTGGGCATTAGGCCCTTATATTCATCAGTAAATTTAATCTTCTCAGGAATCCTTGAAGCAGACATTCCCATTCCCATTTTACAGATGAAAAAATGTTAAGTAATGTTTCCAAGATTACTTTGAAATAAGGAATTGAGGAGGAAAGCATAGGCAGGTTTTAAGATTGGCAACTTTATGCACCTGGCATTTAGAAAATAGGGTAGGAATTAGAGAGACAGAAATGTAAACCTAAGTTCAGGCCCTATTCACATGTGGCTTTGAATAACAAGTTAAGATTCTTGGATTCTGTTCTGTGTAGAGTGGGAAGTAATGAAAGGCTTTGGGCAGGGGAGTGCCATGATGGGAGCTAAGCTTTTGGTGATTACCTTGGCCCTGATGTGAATGGATAGGAAATGGAGAAAGGTATCAGTAGTAGTTTATGAATCAGAAGTGTATTAAAATAGTCTGGGCCAGGGATGTAGCTTTCAAAGAAAGGGACACATTTGATCCCCTGTAGTTATTGTGGGCTTTGATTTGGGTTGGGTTGGGTTGGGTTGGGTTGGGTTTGGCGGTGTTGTAGTACAGACAGACTATTTCAAAATAATTGAATTAGATCCCCTGTATAAACTTGGAAGATTTTGTAGTAGATAAAGGATCACTAGAAGTTGCAACAATAGTACAACTAGCTGGAGCCAAGACTCCTGATGTGTGAAAGCTCCCACGTGGTGCTTATCCTGCTTGTCTGTGGACTTCATTTTGAGTAGAAGTGACGTAGACCATAGAGTTGAATGGGGCAGGAGTCTGGGAGCTAATGTGAAGGAATCCATCCGCAAGGCTTTATCCACGAGTTGACAGACCTGGGTTAGAAGACTGGCTCAGCCACGGTCATTTTAAGCAAACCTTTTTGTCTCTTTGAGCTTCCTTTTCCACCTCCTTAGAACTGGGCATTGCTGCTTACCTTTAGCTCAGTGCAGAAGTAGATTTAGGGAGGGAGGGTGATGAAGTATTCCAGTTAGTCATTGTGTATTTAAAGGCATATTTTGATCTAACCGAACATAAGGATTAGTGTGTCTGACGAAGGCTGTCACGAGGCGCCCATCCATTTGCTACCCGGGTCCCTAATAGGGGCAAGAGTTACAGCCCAGAGAAGGAATTGCAGTCAAGGCCTTCCTGCCTGCAGACCCCTGACAAGTGGGCCTATATGCATGTGAGCCTGATGGAAGACTTAAAATGAAAAAGGCAGGCCCTGCATTTCCCTATTGGCTAGTTGCCATTTTCCTTTTTCCATGTCTGACAACAGAGAGAAGAGGAAACCAGAGTGGGAAATCATTGCCATGCAGATGTGTAGCCGTCATGGTTTGGAGTGTGTGTGTGTTTATTAGATTGTGCTGACACCCTGTTCTCCTTTTCTGCTTTTTTCCCCACCCTGGATTTCCTTCATAGCAGTTGTTAACCAGTGGTGGGGGCTGCTCGAGGTCCCTCAATTGCATGGCTTTTGAAAGCATCCCTGAGTCAGTGAAAAATCAAGCCCATTGTTTCTAGTGGTACCTTAACTGCTTAAATTTTTTCATTGTAAAAGATATTATGTGTGTAAGGGAGTATAAAACCATATGTGCACACAGTTTAAAGAATATGGATTATCACCTGTCTACCTACCACCCAGCTTAAGAAATAGAAAAACTTCCATTATTTTAGAAGCCCCTTCTTTTCCTCTTCTTGATTGAATCCTTCTTCCCCCATCCCTAGAAGTAATCGTGATTCTAACCTTAAGTGTCATTCACTTGCTAACCATTAATGTTTTGCCATCTTTGTATCTGTCTCTAAACAATGAAGTTGAATTTTACCCAATTTTGAAGATTTTATGAAGGGAATCGTATGTCTTACTCTGTGAATTAAAGTAATCTGCTCAGTATTGTTTCATTGTTCATGCATGTGGTTCACTTTCACTGCTGTGTAATGTTTAATTTATTTAACATTTTATGAGTAATTATTTTATTTAACCATTCATCTTTAAACAGACATTTGGATTGATTCCAGGTTTGGGAGGTTTTTTTCTAAAAGGTACTCTTGTAAATATTAGTAAACGTCTTATCTCCTGGACTAGTGCAAGAGTTTAGGGTAATCATCCCTAAAGTTTGGTGCCTGAATCAGCGGCATCAGCATGACCTAGGAACTTCTTAGATATGCAATGTCTCAGGCCCCATTCCAAACCTGCTGAACCAGACACTTTGGGGCCATGGCCCAGTAACCTTATTTACACAAGCCCTCCAGGTCTTTCGCACACATGCTAAAGTTTGAGACATTAATTTGAGTTTATATCTAGGAGTGGAATTGTTCGCTTAGCCGATAGACACATTTTGCTTAATGAGTTAATGCCAAACACTGCCCAAGATTAATCACCAGCAGTAAATGAAAATTATAATTGCTCTGCATCTTAGAAAACTCTCGATATTAACAAACCTTAATTTTGCCAGTCAGTGTGTGAAATGGTACCTCTATGTTGTTTTAATTTGCATTTTCTTCATTACTTACATGGTTGGGGGCTTTTAGGTTCGTCCTTTGTTCTGCCTTTGCCTAATTTTCTTTTATTCTTCTACCTGTTTATTGATTTGTAGGAGTATTTTATACAAGCTAACTAGTTCTTTGTAACAGACATATTTTCTTTGAGTTTGTGGCTTATTTTTTCCATACTATATTATTTTTTAGTGAACAAAATTCATGTATTTAATTTCAAATTGATTCATTATTTTATCTATGGCTTGCATGCATTTTTTGTCATGTTTAAGGAATCTTCTCCTACCCCCAAGCCATAAAGATGTTTCTTAATTTTTTTTTAATGGTTTTGCCTTGTATATTAAATGTTTACGTCTACTTGTACCTTGATTTCATGTTTGTGATCTGGGCATCCAATTAACCCAGTATGATTTATTTAATATTTTACCTTTTCTCAATGATCTGTGATTCCCACAAAGTCATAAATCAAGTTTCCACACCTGGGTGGGCTTAGCCATTTCCTTCTTGACTATACCTGCACCAATGTCATACAAACTTCCTTTAACTTTAGAATAGTTCTCCCAACTTTTTTTTCATCTTCAAGAATGCCTTGACTATACTTGGCTTTTTGCCTTTCCATAAAACTTAGAATTGATTTGTGTTCCACAAAAACAGGGCAAAACAAAACTGATATTGCAAAGTCAGGCTCAAAATTATTAAAATCAAGACATTAGAAAATAACAACAGATTGAAGGTAAATTAAATGAAAGTAAGTAAAAATAAGAGCAAAATTCAGGCGTAAAGCAAAAAGGAATAACAAAAGTGGGCTTTTGGAAGACTAAAAAAACTGATTATTCTTGCCTAAGAGTTTCCAATGTATAAAAATTAAAGGCACAAAAAAAAAAAAAAATTAAAGGCACAACTAAACCATGTTAAATAAAATTGGAGATAATTCAGATGAGGCAGAGTTTAAACATAAGAGGATATTCTGAACAATTTTATATTTAAAATATTGAAAAGTATTGATTTAGTTCCTTGGCTGCTAAAACAAGTATCATACAATGGGAAGGCTTAACAACAGGAATTCATTAGCTCATGATTTTAGAGGCTAGAAGGCTTGCTTTCTCCTGGGGTCAGTATCTTCTTGCCCACGGGCAAACTTTGGGGATCCTGGGCTTTTCCATCACATGGCAGCATCTTCTTTCTCTTCTCAGTTCTGTTGACCCCCAGGTTCTCGTTGTTCTCCTTGGCATCTCTCTCCATCTCTCTTCCACTCTGCTTATAAAGGACTCCTCAAGTAATCCAGATTAATGAACAACCTGATTCAGTTGGGCTACACCTTAACTCAAGTAACATCTTGGAGAGATTTTATTTACAATGGGTCCACACTCAAAAGGATGTGGACTTAAGACCACAAACATGTCCAAACTGGGGCACACGATTCAATATGCTACACATATGAAATGGGTAAAGCTTTTAGAAAAAATTATCAAAAGTGACTGCAAAGTACACAGAACTTGAATCAGCCTAAACCCATTAAATAATTGAATCAATATTTTAAAATCAGCTCACAAGGTAAAACGTAAAACTAGGCAACTTTAGAGGTAGATTTCACCAAATAGTCAAGGAACAGATAAAGCATACCTTATACAAATAACTTTCACATTGTCTCCTGGCTGTTTTGTTTTCTGTTGTCAGTTTTATTGTTGCTCTTTGGAAAGAAATATACCTTTTCTTTTTGTTATTAATTATATGCAGTTTTACTACGAAATGCCTGTGTGTGTGGTTTTTTTTCTGTCCATCCTATTTGGGGTTCATTAGATCTGTGATTTCAAACATTTTTTAAATTTGGAAAATTCTCATCTACTATCACTTATAGCTTTTACCCTACTCTCTTTTCTCTCTCATTCTGGATCTCCAATTACATATAAATTGAACGTTTCACAGAGTGCCATATGTCCCTTCTATGTTTTTGCCTACCATTTTTGTCTATGTGCTTAAGTATAGGTATTTTGTACTAATACTCCAAATTACTAATCTACTCCAATTTACCAGTCTTCTCTCTTGTTCTATTTGAAATGTTGTTCAGTTCATTTATCGAGCTCTTAATTTCACTTACATTTTTAAATTCTAGGTTCCTTTTGATTCCATTTGCTGGATCTCAGTTCTCTACTGACACTCTCCATATTTTTATCCATTTTCTTAAAAATATTTATCATAGTTTTTTTTAAATCCATCTCTGGTAACTGTAATATGTAAATCACTCCTCTGTTCCTATTGTCTTTCTCTTGACTTTTGGTCATTGTTTCTCGTGGGTATGCTTGGTTATTTTTGGTTGAATACTGGTCATGGTTTATTAGAACATTTGAGAGGATATTGATTATGTTATCTTCCACAAAAGAGAATATAGAGTAAGCAGTTGGAGTATGACTTAGTCACTATGATCCAATCAAGAATTTAAATGATCCACGGCAGGATTTTAGGCATTTTGAGGATTGATCTATTTCTGGTTTACCCCTATGCCTAGTGCATTGCCTGTCAGGAGTCTCAGTAAAAGCTTGGAGTACTTACTAGGACTCTTCTTCCTTAATAGTCACCCCACTCCAATTTCTGTCCCTCTGTGAGATCTCCAAAACTTTTTAGTAGCCACTTTCTGCTACTAAACCCCGAACAGGATGAATAAAAAGAAAACCACACACACATCTTTCATCCCAACCATGTGTGTCTTTGAAATTAGAAAATTTTCAAGGGGAAATGCATGGAGAATGCCAGGCTTCAGTCTCTGCTGCTCCTTTTTTTCCTAGATCTCTGTCCTTCACATCTTGGCTACCATTGTAACCCTACACTCCAACTTTAGCCTCCTGTATTAGTCAGCCAAAGGGGTGCTGATGCAAAGTACCAAGTGTTGCCAAGTGTTGGAGCAAGATGGCTGCTGATCTCTGTGAGAGTTCAGCCTTCCTCTTCCTCCTAAGGCTTCATGGTCCCAGCTTCTACTGATCTCAGCTGTAGGCTGGCATAAGGCTCATCTCTTTCCAGACTCAGCTGTTCTGCTTTCTCCACAAGGGCAGGTGTAAACCATCAGGCAAACAGCTTGGCTCTCTCCCCAGGGCTCCAGCATCAAAACTCAGCTCTCTCTTCTGCCGTGTTCTTTTCCATGTGAGTCCCCACCCCCTTGGTCCTACTGATGTGGCCAAATCAAAGCCCTAATATTAATTTAATCAAGTAAAAGTGAAACCTCTGAATTTAATACAATCACAGGGTATCACCAGCTCAGAAGAATTAGACCAGTTTACAAACATAATCAGTATTTCTTTTGGGAATTCATCAATAATATCAAACTGCTGCACCTTCCTAGATTAAGACTGAAGCAAGCTGTAGACTTCCACTTTCTGCCCAGTCTCCATGTCCTGTGCAATGAAATGACAATTATCCTGCAGGCAATAAAGCTCACCTTAATGCATTCAAAGTCTTCTCTCCTTGATCTTGTCTTCTCAGATTCTGGCTGCCTTGATTGCTCTCAGAAGACTTCTGAGTTTGTTTTCTTATCTACTTTTATCTACTTTCATAGTTGCTTTTTTGGTTTGTTTTTTGCAGTAAGATTGAGATAAAAGCTACTCCTTCATATTAAAAAAGCTGAAGTTTTACCCTTCTACCTAACATGCAATCTTAACAATACGGGTGTCTTAGAATTCTTTAAATCAAACCATGCCTCTCCCAGTCTGTAGCCTTTGGTTGTTCTTTACTTTAGTTCTAGATTTTTTGATTGTACACAAGTTAGACTTAATTGTGGTTCTTTTAGTCAATGCTTATTTAAATTGTCATGCACATTTACTGTTACTTTTGCTCACTATTCATTTTGCATTTCAGTCTTTATACTGGGGCAATTTTCCTTCTATTTGAAGTCCATCTTTTTATTTACTTTGATGACGGGTCTTTTCCTGAAAACCTCTCCTGACTTACGTTTGTTTGTTTTTTCTTCTCAAATGTCTTTGTTTCAATCTTCTTTAAAGACAGTGTGCTAGGCATGAGTTTCTCAATTGAAGGCATGAGAGAATATATATGTTAAATTATTCTCTTCTCTTCTTGTTCCCTGTTGTATTTAAGATATCAAGTCATTCAAATTGTCTTTTCTTTGTAGTTGACCTATCTTTTCTCTCTAGCTGTTTTTAAGTTGTTTTCCTCAAGTGTTTTTTCAGTTCTACTATGATGTTTTAAGGTGTAAGTTCCTTATGTTTCCTAAGGGCTTCTTGGATCTGAGGACTGGTATCTTTCAGCAATTTAGGAGAATTCCCAGCCATTTTCTCTTCATGTAGTGCTCCTTCTCTATTCTGTCATTACCTCGCCATCCCCTGAACACTTATTAGATGTTTGTTAGACCTTCTCATTCTATCCTCCACATCTCTTAACCTAGGTTTTAATTCTACATCTTTGTCTCTCTGGTCTGAATTCTTAATAATTTCTTCAGAATTACCACAAAGTTTGATAATTTTCTCTTTAGGTGCTTTTAATTTCCTAATTAATACATCCCTTGTATTTAAATTTCATCCTCCTTTATACTGTTCCTTGCCAGTAATCCAGCTTAGCTTCCATGGTCCATCACTAAAATAATTTCCTTACTCTTTATCTTCATTATACTCAATTAGCAAAACCTCAGGGGAATATGGCTATAGAAAAACACATTAATGCTATTACATTTCTATAATTCATTCTATTTTTCTATTCTAGACTATTTCAGTATTTCATAACTTTTGTTCAGCCCTCAAACATCCAGTAGAGAAAGCCCCCACCCTCACTTTCAGATAATGACCTTGATTTCCTCAAGTGCCCCTCCCATGCCACCCCACCACAACCATATTGTCCCCTTACCATCATCTGGAACCACTTTGCTTTTTCTCCTGTAACTATGGATGAACAGGCCTTGTTGCTACCTGAAGTATAAAGAAAAAGTTGGCTCCTCTTTAGTCTTTGTCCTTAGTTCCTAGGGACGCAATCTCTGAATCTTTGGAATTTCCTATGATAAGGGTGTCTTTTGTCATGGCAGACCCAGGACAACCTCTGATAGTTCATATGTTAACAAGATAACAGGGATTGACCAACACACCCTGCAGTTGTAGGTAAGGGGCTGTCCAGAACAGAAAGACCAGCAGGTGATTAGGGTTTGGGACTTTAAGGCATATCATATCAGCCCCACCTCCCCGACTTCTGCGAAGGGAGAGGGGCTGCAGATTAAGCTCACACACTTGGACATTTGTTCTACCACTCATGCCAATGGACTGAGACCACATATGAACTCTGGACACCTGAAGCTCCGAAGAGCTTCCATGATTGGGAAAATATATAGTTGTTGTGCTGGGAGGGTAAATCAAATCATTCTTATGCCATGTGGAGAGGACACAGAAGTTTGAATGTGAGACCCCCTCAGGCCATCACCTATGTGTTTCTTCTTTTGGCTTCTACTTATTTATAATATTTTATATAATAAAAGTATAATCTTAAATACGCTGCTTTCACTGAGTTCTGTGAGTCTTTCTAATGAATTATCAAACCCAAGGTGGTGAGAACCCCCAAATTTGTAGCCATTTAGTCAGAAGTACAAGTGGCCTGAGACTCTGAACTTGTAACTGGTGCCTAAAGGGCAATCCTGTAGAAGATTGGTTTTAATCTTTGGGGTCTGGCCTAACTCCAGGTAGAGTCCCAGTTGAATTGACTGAGTGACTCTACAGTCTTTTCAGGTGCTGATTGAGTTTTTTGATAACCCACACCCTATCTACAGACTACCTTCTACCTTTGCACAGGAGTCTACCCCCACCTACCAATTCAAGAATATTGCTTCAACTATTCTTTCTTCTGTCTCTTACAGCGTCAATATTTTTTTTCCTCTCTCTCTCGGATCATCTCTACATCCCCTTCCAGCTACTGCCCTATTTCTGTGTTCTTTATAATAAATTCTTTGAAAGAGTTATGTCTATTCTCCCCATTCTCAAACTTACTCCTTATTTTTGCCCTATAACTATACTGAAACTTCTTTCATCAAGTGCCAAATGACCCATTCTCAGTGTTCGTCTTATTTAACAATGTATTGATACCCTCCTCTTTAAAATACTTTGTTTTCCAAGACACCACAATCTCCTATTGTATCCTCTCTCTCCCTGGCTTCTTCTCAGTCTGCTTTTCTGATTCCTACTAATCTTCTCAACCTCTAAATTTGAAGTTTCCCAGGGATCACATTTAGGCCATTTCTCTCTCTACTACTGCTTTTCCACTAAGAGTATCTAGCTTCATACCTTTAAATACTATCTAGATGCTGATAATTCCCAAATGTATGTCCCCAACACTAGCCTCCACCCTGTACTCCATACTGTATATCTGTCTACTTTATTTCTCCACGTGGACAACAAATAGGCACTTCAGACTCCCCTCTCCAAAACTGCTGTCAACAGCCTTTTGGAATCAACCTTGATGTTTCTTTCTCTGTTTTTAATACCTCCTCAAGCAAATCGTCTCTAATTCCTGTTGGTTTTATTTGCTAAATAGTCAAAACATGACCACTTCTCACTAACTCCATTGCCATCACGCTGGTTCTAAACTACAGTTAATCTAGCCTGGATCATTGCAATAACTTTGTAAGTGAAACCTGTGCTTCGCTCTTTCTCTCTTTATGGTGTGTTCCCATCGTGCACAGAGTGATCTTCTAATATGTGAGTCAGAGCATGTCACTCTTCCACCAGAACTCTCTAACGGCTTGGTACCTCCTTTAGAGAAATGTCAAAGACCTTACAGCTGTGGACCACGCCTTTTTGACTGGCTCCTGTACCTTTCCCAGTTCTTTTCTTTCCAATCTTCTTTCCTCTCACTTCAAGACCTTTTGTATTTGGTGTCCCCCCTGCCTGGAAACACTCTTCACCTAACTAGCTACACTTTTTCCAAGGTCTTTGCTCACATGTTGCCCTCTCAGCGAGGCTTTCCCTGACCCCGCTATTTATAATTGCAAGCCCAGCCCTTTCATCCCTGACTTTTTTCATAGCAGTTTTTACCTTCTGATGTATAGCTTCCTTGTTTGTTTTATCCATTATCCCCAATGTTCAAATGCAGTGTAAGATCTGGGAAGGCTGGGCTCTAGATTTGCTCCCTCTTGTGTCTGAATCAGTGTGGTTTATGTTAGGTGTTTAAAAATAACTGCTAAAGGGGAAATGAATAATGTAGTTATGCATGATGTAAAGGTGGGGTCAGTGTGTAGTCCTCCGGGTTGCAGGTAAGGGACAGAGAGGAGGAAATACCTGGAAGTTGAGGAAAAGGCTTTCTAAATGAGGGAAAGTATGTTGAAAAGCACAAACTGTTGATGATTGTTTCTTGCATAAGAGTCAGCAAGTGGTACGGTGTAATAGAATGTGTGGGTGGGTGTCGGCTTCTGGAATGGTTATGTAGGGGCCAGTTCACGGTTTTTATATGTTGTACAGTCTAGTTCTTTCTCAGTTTGCTTTGTCAACCTTATTCACTATTTCATAATTTATATTTTCCTATTTATTTACCTCTTTTTTTAGGTTTCTTTTTCTTTAATTTTCTTTGTTTTATTATAAACAACATAGAGAAAAGTAGATAAAGTAGTATGGTAATTTCTCCAACAAATAAAGCTAGAGATTTTTCTAATGGTTACCTATTTTCATTTCCCTATCCTTAAAGGTTTTTTTTTTTTTTTTAGAGTAGACGTTTTAACCATATTCTAAATGCTTGTTGTTTCTAAATGTCCATCTACTGGATAAGTGGAATTTTATTCTTTTTAAATGGTAAATATAACTACAAGTAAAAAGAGACAGATATTCACCGTGATGGGGAGCAAATGAAGCTCTTAAATACTGTTGGTAAGAATGCAAAATGGTACAACCACTTTAGAAAAGTCTATGGCAGTTTCTTTAAAAGTTGAGCATGCACCAACAGTAATTTCCATCCTTTCTACTCCTAAATATTTAATGTATGTCACACAATGAAGACTTGTCCACAAATGTTCCTTGCATGGCAGCTTTATTCTCAATAACTAAAAACCTGGCAACAGCCCAATGTTTATCAACAAGTGAGTATAGTATATCACTACAATGGAATGCTAGTGTTTGAAGCCTTATTTCTCTGACACTAAAGAAACATCTCGCTCCATCCACGCTTCATTGATATGTTGCATGTTGCAGGTGCACAGGTGCAAAGGATGTGTACCTCCCCCCCCCCCAATCATGTCAGATATTCAGCTAAAAATAGTTCCTCACTTTCTCCTCAAAACTTTGTTTGGCATACTTTTTATAAAAATAGGTACACAAAAATACATAGGTAATAAATCTCAAGGGAATGTGATGTTTAGAGACTGTGTTTTTCTAGGAAAGGTCCTACAGATGGAAATACCTTGGGAGGGCAGTGGTTCCAAGTTAGACCTGACTGAAGAACATAGCCAGAGTTGCCACCAACACTGAATAATCTGGAACAAATGCTCCAGTTATTGTTTCTTTAGGTGTGAAATGAGAAGGATATTATCACACTTATGTCACAAATTTTTAAAGAAAATAGCAGGCTATGTCCAGCAGGTTGCATTTTGAAGTGGTCTGTAACTGACTACCTAGCTAACCAACCAACCAACCAACCAGTTAAATATCTCATTTCAATGTAGTTAACTTAGGATAACAAGTGCAAGGACACGGATGGCACCACCCAAAAACTTTCGGATCTTCTTATTTGGAATTACTTTACGATTCTTTCTGTCCTTTGAGAGGGGATTCAAGACTAGGAAATGGCCAAATTATTTGAAGCCACATCTCTGAATAACTTTCAAAAGCCCTGCAATTTTAAAAATTAATTTAAAAAACCCACAAAGTATTACAGAGATGAGCGCTTGCCCACATATTGTCCATGAAAATAGTGTTTAAATTGAACATTGGAGCCAAGATCCTCATTTGAATGTATACATTCTGGTACAGTTGTTCATACAAAACTCATAGATTTAAAAATATATATTTGTATTTCATAAATAGCAAAGCATAATAGAGATTTAGAGATCCAGTTAATGTGATCATCATAAATAAGTGATATTAAACTGCCATTCTACTTTGCAGTGCCTTAAGGTGATATAAATACATTAAGCACATAATAGCAAAATTAAATGTTCACCTAGGGTAGAAAATTAAGAAGATGAGCATATGTATAAATCAAGTTCCAGCTAATGAAAAACCTGCTTTCTAGGATGTTACCCTTTCCTATGCCCCAAAAACTAAACAGTGGATTTTAAGAAAAAGAATTCATTTC
>JAQZBX010003920.1:0-18512 GCA_029593785.1 Cabassous unicinctus
AGAGTTTTAAATCCAACTATTTTTTCCTTTAAAGAAAAAAATTTCAATAGATTATTTTTTAAAGGAGCAAGAAAATGCCATAGGAAAATGCCTATTCTTAAATAATTGTGTTAAAATTTAAAAGGTAAATGTTTGGTTAAGAGAGGATTTCCCTGTTTGCAATGACTAACTCTGTGTTTTCTTTTAAATATGCTCAATTATAATTTATGGACTACATTAAAGTAACAATCTACTTCCTCATGCAATATCGAGTGCCTCTTTCTTAATAATCTACTTCAGCTGAAAGTATAAAAGTGTTCTTCCAGTCATTTATGTACCTATACATAAATATTTATATATAAATAGAGGTGTTAAGTGTCCCTTACAGTATTAGGAAATCAATATAAATATTTAATGCAAAGGAAACAAGAGATGATTTAAGTATCTTAAGAGTCAAGCTGGAGATAATTGCCCTCTCATATTTCTTTCTCATTTCTTCTGTTTTAGAGAAATAAATGTGCTATATTTTATATCAAAAATAATAATTACAATTTTTAGATTCACCAAATTGCAAGAATGAAGTAGCAGTTTCATACATTTTCTAGTGCTTTCACAGGGGAAAATGTACTAGAAAATGTGGCATTTGTGATGTAATTACGAAAAGGAGCCTTTTAGGCTTTACTTTAAACCCATATTCTTATATGCTAAAATTTCTGCTTATTTATTTAACTAACCACTTAGAGCTAACTAAAACATTTTGATCACAGAATGTGCTGAATATTTGCCCCCTCAGGACTGGGAGGTAATATGCTACCTAATATAAATTTTCCCTTCTGTAAAGATTACCTGTGGAGAGAGGAAGCATATTCCCCAGGTGAAATATGGCTCTAAAAGTGGTGAGCCATGGCAAACAACGTGCAGATGAAGGCTGTTTCATCATTCTGGGTCATACCTCTTTTTTGCAGAGGCCAGGGGAATCTCCTTCTTTTCAGTTTGTTAAGAATTTCAAATATGGCCCTCTCTATCTCTATATTCTAATAAAATGCAATATTCAGAGGGTGGGGACTGTGCTCCCATGGATTACATCAAGCGTTTATTTCTCAGCCTTGTCTTCCACTGAACTCCTTCAAACTGCCTGGAAGCCAGATTCAACAATTTGCATACTTGCATCCTGTATCCTTTATGTTACTCTGTTTTCTACTCCTATGAAACATGTACTAGTGATTATTTCCTTGATATAGCCAAAGAAATAGACATTGAAGTTAAAGAACTTGAAAAAATTTGAGTCAAGAACTACCACATAGTTAGTAATGGCTGAGGTTGGAATATATTTCCATATATATATATATATATATATTCATATTTACATCTATCTATCTACTCATCCTGTTTAGGTAAAATTGCACAGCATTATTGTTAATCATACACTAGGTACTATGTATAATTATCCATGTTGTCTTACTAAAAGTAAGTGTAGTGGAGCAGATGTAGCTCTGTGGTTGAGCGCCTGCTTCTCATGTACAAGGTCCTGGGTTCAATCCCTGGTACCTCCTGGAAAAAAAGAAAAAGTAAGTGTAAAATTCATCTGGTCTAGGTATGTGGTCAATATGGCATTGTGAGTTAAATGTTTAAACACTCTTTTCCACACCAAACTTATAGCAGTAACAGAAAAATATTTTTGAAATGAAATAAAGCATAGTAGTTACGTACAAGGCAAGATAATTACTTTCATTGGCCAAAAATTGAAGAGTAGCACAATGATAAGAAGGGTTAGGCCACAGGCCTGATGGCTTCTGGATCTGGGAGAACCTAAGAGGCTTATTTGTCTCCTACAAATAAGAGAGACTGAAAGCATCTCACACATGGCCAAGGAGCAGACCCAGGACCCATTGCAACATCATAGTTTGGGACTGATAAAAATGGTAATTCCTTCCTATGTCTGTACCTCCAGGCAGGGGAAGAGGCAGCTGCACAGCTGGACATGGGCCAAGTCATCCACTGGCATGCAGATGAGATCTGCAATATCTCCACACTTGGCAGGTAATCAAAGTTACAAAAATAAGATCTCATTCTGGATTAGGGGCCCAGGGTTGAGATGCCAATAAAACTACTAGACAGTGGGCATAAGCAGAGAGAGAGAGAGAGAGAGAAATCAGTTACTCAAGTAAGGCTGAAAGAGTTCCAATGCACAACTGCAAAACTTTTGTTATGAAAAACAATGAACAAAAACTGTAATCTGGGAGAAGAATTCACTCAGGGAATTGAAAATATAGCAGACATATATATTTTTAATATTATATTTAATATTATATAAATATATTTAAATAAATAATATTTAATATTATCAAAGAGATAGAGGAAGAAATGGCATCAGTAAAAAATGAATATTAGGGAAAAACAACCAGAACAGATAAATGTGAAAAAACAAGTAATTCTAGAAGAAAATTATAGTCACTAAAAATCCAAAAACAAAGACAAAAATACTCAAGGCTGGACAGAGCCAAAGACCTCACCCAAAATATAGCATGGGAAGAGAAAAATAGTACGTATTAAATATAAATATATTTTGTAATTATACACTCCTACTCTAAGAACAAGAAAAAAAAAAGATAAACTGCAAAATTGTAACTTTTCCGGAACTTATCAGAGAGCTAAGAGTTTGCAGGGCAACTAAGTAGCCTGAAATCCAAGGAAAAAAGGTCCCTTCATGCAGAGATAGTCGATGAGCAAGCTTGAGTTATGGCAAGCATGGGAGCAAAAGATGGATGCTGGGTGCATGCAAGGAAGCAGGTATGAAGAATTCAGCTTAATTCTTAAGTTGTAAAAGGCCAAGTGTGAGTTAGGGGAAGAGAATAGAATCACTGAGTGCCAGATGTATTACTTTTCCTCTTGAATGCAAATTTTTACCTCATTTTTACCATCATTCTTTGCTATTGTCACCACTGACATCCTGGTCATTTCCTTCTGTTGAAAACTTTGATAAAATAACTAATGGTTTTCTATTCCATTACAATCCCTCCCCGTCATCGTAGGAAACTTCAACATTCACGTGAACAACCCCCAAGAGTCTTTAAAATGTTTGCCATAATTGATGGTTCTAAGATGATTCTAACAATTACCAATAAACCTAATGGAATTTTGTTGCCATTATCACATATAAAGAGAGCAAATTTCCTCTTTCTTTTCAATACACCACACCAGACTGCTTTAGTCAGCATTGTAAGACTATTCAGCGATTGGAGTGTTTTTGTGTAAAGCCTAGTATACTCAGCAAGGAATACGATTTTTTTTTCTCTTTTTTTTTTCCTCTTAACTTTATTTGTACATTTAATAAGGAATACGATTTTTTAAGGTAACATTCTATATGGAAATTAATGAAGAAACAAAAAGATTAGTATAGGATAACAGAACACATAGAGTGTAAAAATATCCATATACAGTATTGAGAAAACTACCAGTGTATGAATATATAGGGGAAAAAAACACAAATAAAACTTATTATGTGTGTACTTCTGTGAAGCCCTTATCTAGGGGCCCAAGGAAAATAGTTTTGTCTCTGGCCATTTGGATTTTCTTCCTCCTCATCTAGTGCTGCCATCTGCTGACCTCTTCTGCACCCCACATTTTTTGTGCCCAATGTTTTATTGGGGCCGAGTTTATTAATTTTAATAGTAGAGAATTCTTAGACTCCCTGGGTAGAGCTGCCTTACATTCCTACTCTTTGGAGGCTTTATCAACGGTATTTCTATAACCTACAACTACTCCATTGTGTGCACAGTCCTGGGATTTAAGAAGATTTGCTCCTCTTCAAAAGATCTGAAAAATGCCAGCCGCAGCCACTTACTGCCTGGGAATGTTCTTTCTGCTCTGCATGTTCTCTGGTCTGTGCCTTTTGAGTCTTTCTCAGCCCCTCTGAACTGTGCTGCAGCTGTAAGAAGCTAACTTGTTAAAGCTTTCTGGCAGGAAGAGGGCAGTTTGATCCATTTCTGTTCAACAAAAGCTTATTGGAGTTTCCAGGTTGGGTCTTACCTCACAAAAGCTCCCTCTCTACACAGAAATCATGGGTTCCAGATGACTTCATTGCAACCTCTGATATTGCTTCTACCTTCAGTCACTGGAGTTTTACTGCTGAGCTGTTTACACTGATTTTGTGCAGGCTACAAGCAAGAAATGACTTCTATGAAAACAGAAAATACCACAATTAATGTCATGCTTTTCTGGATGATTTGAATGAGTGAAATCTGGCTTTATGGGCTATGTCTCTTTTAGAAATACTGAAGAGTCCTTTCAAAAACTGCATGGTTTAGTCAATCTTTGTTCATAAAAATATTTTACTCTCCCATTGGTTTGGGTCAGAGCTTCAAATTTGTTCATATAGAGCATTAATATAGTATACACTTGGTCCAGTGTATTTCAGAGTATGGTCGGGGTACCTCCTCATCACAATCCTGAACCCCATTCCATAGCTACTGAGTCACAAACACTATGGAGTGGAGCCTGGGAACCTGCATTTTCAAGGTGCTATAATGGGGCTCCTTAAAGTTGAAAACCACTGTGCACATGGAGACTAGATTAATAGCTCTGAACCTTGGCTGTGCATCAGAATCATCTGCAGAATTTTCTAAAAAATACAGATGTCTATACCCAAGACCAACTCAGAATCTTCAGAACTAAAGCTTTCCAAATGCTTCTGATACAGAGCTAGAGCAAAGAATGTCTGTATTAGACATATAAATTTTCATTGATTAATAATAACAGCTACCATTTATGAAACACTTGCAAAGCAAAGAACATGCTAATATATCATTTAATCTTCACAACCACCTCAGGGGGTTGGTACTATTTTTAACCATTTGTTGTTGTTGTTTTAACAGACGGCTAAGAGAACTTAAGCATGCACCCCAAGTCATGCAGTGAGGAAGTTGCAGGATAGGGATTAGAACCAACTGTGTCTGACTCTAAGGCCCGACCTGCTCTTCATGACTATCACACGCAGCCATTGCCTCCCTGTTATCAGTTTTTACAGCTACCATTTTGAATGTGTGTACAAATTTTCTTCCATTTTCTTTCTTTTCTTTTTTTGTCTCAACGTTACCATAATCTTTTTTTCCTGCTCTTTACTTTTTCTTTGTAATTCCTGATATAGAATTAATTCTCTGAGACACCTAGCTTTTCTGCCACTTATGCACATACCATTTTAGGAGGGAGGGATACAATAATGTATCGTGGCTTAGCTTGTCACCAGAGATATGGAGTCTTCATCTGCATCAGAATTCCTTCTTTGATTACCCCTAGTCCAGTGCATCTGGACAGGGTACTATGTATATGTGCCCCTTTACAGGTGTTCTTTAAGTGTGTCTCATCAGTTATCCTATGCTGGTATAATTATATATTCTGGCTATTCTACCAAACCGTGAGCTTCTCAAGGAAGGAAGTGATGTTGCCTCTCTCCCGTGCCCAAGACCGACCGAATCAAAGTCTTCAGAACCGTGCATCAAGAAGCAAATGGCTCTGTGCTACCGCCTAAGCCGCATTCCCACCATGCACATGTGTACACATGCCTTAACTTCACAGAACCTTGACTCATGCCTTTGTAATACAGGAACAATAATGTCTAGCTGATAGGCTTTCTGGGAAGTAATCCCCACAGAGCATGTGGGGCTGCTATAGACACACAATAGGCACTCAATAAAGAGTGGCTATGATTGTAATCATAGTACACAAAAGAATGGTCATTCATCCATGTATTCACTGAGTGCCTACCATATATACCCAGTACTGTGTTAGGTTCTAGTGAGTAGCAATGAGCAAAATGACATGGTCATGGACCTCATAGAGCTTGGTATGGGACATTGATAGCAAATAAATTACACAAAATTTTAATGATTGCATGTGTGGTAAGGATGAAGGAGAAGAGAAGGGGATTTGAAGGCATATAATGGTAGGCAATTATCTAATCTGAGGCAGGGGAGAGGGAGGGGAACACTGCTCAGAGAGTCACAGAAGACTGTTCCGAGGAAACCCAACTTGTTCCTTCTTTTATCTGGGTGAATTAGGAGGCAACATCAAGTCCTGAGTAGCGGGGAGAGAAGAGGTATTCAGAGAATTGAGTAATTTTTGCAGGAAGTGGAAAGTGATCTGATGCTAGAAACATAATAAAATTCCCAGGCAGTATTGAGGAACCATTTCATGATGAATAATTTGGAGTGAAAAAACTCTTCATTATGTGGTTTTCTCAAAAAGGATTCAAGAAACCAGAAAAGCAAAACCTGTAGAGTTGGGTTCATTCAAGTTTGCAGCTTCACCAAAGAAGTGGCAAGGGGGTTCAGAGTATTAACAAAAGCATGGCTAAAATTACAGACTACGGGCTTCACATTGGATACAGATGGAATTTGCAACAGGATGTGACTGACAGGAAGAACATAGAACAATTGTCTGGAAATCCTGATGAAATTAGAAAACTTGTAAATATGTGAATGAGCAAATAAATTGAAGGCAGATAACTCTCCTCTGAGAGTGACATGCTTCAATTAATGATATCATAATTGAAGTCTGGAGAAATACAAATCAAAAATGTAGACATAGAAGTGGAGTAGCTGAGGTGGATACGTGTAGAATATCACTGGAGATCTGCAGGTTATGAGGGCCAGAGTACTGAATGGACTTGCACAAGGAACTGTGTCTGTCTGTACTTGCACAAGGAACTGTGCCACAGTCATTAAAGAGTGAGAAAGAATGAT
This sequence comes from Cabassous unicinctus, assembly GCA_029593785.1. Lineage (NCBI taxonomy): Eukaryota > Metazoa > Chordata > Mammalia > Cingulata > Chlamyphoridae > Cabassous > Cabassous unicinctus. The sequence goes on from JAQZBX010003920.1 coordinate 6,720, forward strand.
CATGAGGTTGATAAATAACAGCAGTGAAGGGGAGAAAAAGTGAGATAGCATAGGAACAGGGAATTGTGCAATATAGAAAAGGAACCATGGCCAGGAAGGAGCTAATGGGAGAAAGATGCAAAGGATACCACCTGGAGTGAGTGGGTTGTAGAAGAACAAGCATCTTCCACCAGAGAGTTCTGCAGGTAATATGTTGTTTTTAGAGGATAGCCAAGTTTCAGTTAGGAAAAGAGAGGTGAGGGAAAGTTCTGGAGAAAAGGTTTAGAACATTTTAGATCATGGAGTTCCATGGCCTCAGGGAAAGGAGGGAATGAAAGAAAAGTTAACTCAGAAAATAAACACACACCTTTGTGTAGCTGCCTGTGTGAAACAAACAAAAGAAGATGAAAGCTACTTGAACTCGAACCTTTTTGGAAGAAACAACAAAGTTGGAAATGACAGCTTTTAGTCCTGTCAGTACCTTATACAATGGAGGGTACTCCAACCCTAACAGAATGTAACTGCAGGCTTAACCAAGCCCTAAAGGTTGGGGCATAGGTCAAGGCATTTCTTTTCTACATTGTTTTCCTTTGACTTATTCAGCAAATATTTATTGAGTGCCTACTATGAGCCAGGCAATGTTCTAGGTATATGTATTTATTGTAATGTAATAGACAAATAACTCTGCTGTCATGATATTTATGTTGAAGAGGGTAAAGACAGAAAAATAAACAAAGAATAATAGATATATATAACAAATAAGGAAATGATATAGTGTATTAGAAAATGATGCGTGCAAAGAAATAAAAAATGCAGACCATCCTCATAAGGGGAATCATATGTGCCAAGGAGAATGAACTAGAATGCTACATAGGGTGGTCAGGTTAGGACTCAATGAAATGGTTATATCTGAACAAAGCTTGAAAGAAATGATGGAGTTAGTCAAATGGATACATGAGGGAAGGAATTTCAAGCAGAGGGAATGGCCAGTACAAAGACACTAAAGCAGGAGTATGCTGGTATGTTTTAGGAATACCCAGTGTATCAGTGTGGTTAGTGCACAGTAAATAAGAGGGAAGTTAATAGATGAGCTCAGAAGATCAGTGCTTCTCAAACTTTAATTGGGCATATGTATCATCTGGGGATCTTGTTAAAATGTAGAATTAGATTCAGTAGATTTGGCATGAGGCATGAGATTCCTATAGTTCTAACATGATCCCAGGTGATGAAGATGTTGCTGGCCCATGGTCATTGCTTTGAGTAGTAAGGATTTGCAGGGGTTCTTAACCTTTTTTGTTTGACAGACCTCTTTGCCAGTCAGGTGAAAACCACGGACCCCTTACTAAGTCCACACTATACTGTGTATTATTTAATAAGTATATCATACCCTCACCAACACATCCCCACAAGAATAATGTTTTTTTGAATTTCAATTCAAGCTTAAGTTCACAGAACCCCTGATTTAGATGATTCTCACTTTGGAAGAGTGAAAGGGTGATTGAGGTAGGCAAGTATGGTTGTATCGTGAGATGGTATTAAGGAGCTATTTGAGATTTATAGTGATGAATTTAACATAGTATGGCTATGCAGTTTTCTTCAACCATATGCAGCTGCACAGATACAGGCATGAAGTTGGCAAACAGTTGGATTAACCAGTATTGTAAGCTTTTCTAAGTGTTTATGATAAAGGGAGAGGGGCCAGTGGAGTCAAGCATGTATGCAAAGAGGTAGAGTAATGATTGACCATGGGATTTAATACAGGTAATGACATGGCACCCAGGAAAACACCCAGGCTTTGTGGCCCTTCAGAGCTAACAGGGCAGATTAAGTTCTTAAGCTATAGTTACTGAACAAATGATCTCAGTATTCATTGGGTCTATATATATGTGAGAGGTGGCCTCAATCAAGTTTAACAGAGAGCCAGAGCTTTCAAGGCGATTTGTATTGAGGTGCCAATGGTGTCAAGATGTTTTCAGTATTGATACTCAGATGGCTGTTAATACACAGGCACATACACACATACACACAGAGTAATAGCGTAATACTGTCATACTCATTGCAAAAAGTTCCTTCTGACCCAAAAAGCAAGCCCCATATGCTGCTGAGTTGGAAACTATTGCTCAGAACTCCTCTTCCCTTTTCTTTGCCTTAGATCTCAGTTTGTTTTTATTCTATTTTGGTTACTGGTAATCATACTGACTTTGATCTTGGCTCCTGGCCCTTTGGTGATTGAGCAATTTTCCTAATCCTTCACTCATTCCCATCATCTAGTTATTTTCTGCAGAAGATTTTCTGGGTAAATTTGTCCATATGTGTTTTCCATTTCTTTTTAAAAAGCTATTGTAATTTTTATCAGGATTGCATTGAATCTGTATATCAATTTGGGTAGAACTGACATCTTAACACTAGGTAGTCTTCCAATCCATGAATACAGAATATTCTTCTATTTATTTAGGTCTTCTTTGATTTCTTTTAGCAATACATTGTAGTTTTCTGAATACAAGTATTTTATGTTCTTGCTTAAGCTTATTCCTAAATATTTTATTCTTTTATTTGCTATTGTAAATGGATTTTTTCCTGACTTCCTCCATCAGATTGCTCATTACTAGTGTATAGAAATATTACCAATTTTTGCATGTTAATCTTGTATTCTGCCACTCTGCTGAGCTCATTTATTAGCTCTAGTAGCTTTGTTGTAGATTTTTTTGGGACTTTCTAAGTATAGGATCATATCTGCAAATAGCAAACGTTTACTTCTTCCTTTCCCATTTGATGCAGTTGATTTCTTTTTAGTGCATGATTGTGCTAGCTAGAACCTCTAGCATTATATTGAACAACAGTGGTGACAGTGGACATCCTTGTCTTGTTCCTGATCTGAATAGGAAAGCTCCCAGAAAGCTCACTGTACAAAATTGAGCACAATGTTAGCTGTGGATTTTTCATATATGCACTTTATCATGCTGAGAAAGCTTCCTTCAATTCCTATCTTTTGGTGTATTTTTACCAAGAAAAGATGCTGGATTTTGTCAAGTTCCTTTTCTGCATCAATTGAGATGATCATGTGATTTTTCTTCTTTGATTTATTAATGGGGTGTGTTACACTGATTGATTTTCTTGTGTTGAACCACCCTTGCATTGCCTAGTATAAAACCCACTTGATGATGATGAATAATTCTTCTAATGTGTTGTTGGATTCAATTACTGGGTATTTTATTGAAGATTTTTTGCATGTATATTCATTAGGGAAATGGGTCTATAATTTTCTTTTTTTCATATCTTTATCTGGCTTTGGTGTTAGGGTGATATTGGCTTCATAGTTTGATAGCATTCCTTCCTGTTCAATTTTTTGGAAGAGTTTGTGGAAGATTGGTATTAAATCTTCTTTGAATGTTTCATAGTATTCACTTGTGAAGGCATCTGGTCCTGGGCTTTTCATTTTGGAGAGTTGTTTGATGACTGTTTCAATCTCATTATTTGTGATTGGTTTGTTGAGGTTTTCTGTTTCTTCTAATGTCAGTGTAGGTTGTTTGTATGTTCCTAGGAATGTGTCCATTTCATCTACATTGACTAGTTTGTAGTAGTAGGAGCACAATTGGTCATGGTATCCTTTTATTTGTGCAGGGTCAGTGGTAATGTCCCCCCTCTCATTTCTGATTTTATTTATTTGCATCTTCTCTCATTTTTCCTTTGTCAGTCTAAGGATTTGTCAGATTTATTGATCTTCTCAAAGAATCAACTTTTGGTTTTATTAATTCTCTCTATTGTTTTTTGTTCTCAATTTCATTTATTTCTGCTCTGACCTTTGTTATTTCATTGCTTCTTCTTGCTTTAGGAATAGTTTGCTCTTCTTTTTCTAGTTCCTCCAGCTGTGTAGTTACATCATTGATTTTAGGTCTTTTGTCTTTTTTAATGTATGCATTGAGGGCTATAAATTCCCCTCTCAGAACTTCGTTTGCGGAACCCATAGGTTCTGATATGTTGTATTCCCTTTTTCATTCACCTCGAGATATTTACTGATTTCTTTTGCAATTTCTTCGATCCACTGATTTTTTAAGAATATGTTGTTTAATCTTCATGTATTTGTGAATTTTTTCTTTTTCTGTCTGTTGTTTTTTTTTTAATTTCCAGCTTTATCCCGTTATGATCAGAGGAAGTGCATTGTATACTTTTGATCTTTTTATAGTTACTGAGACCTTCTTTGTGACCCAACATCTGGTCTATCTTGGAGAAAGATCCATGAGTACTTGAGAAGAATGTATATCCAGCTGTTTGGGAGTGCAATGTTCTGTATATATCTATTAGGTTTAGTTCATTTATCATATTATTCAAGCTTTTTGTTTCTTGTTGATCTTCCACCCAGATGTTCTATCTAATGATGAAAGTGGTGTATTGGTGAAGTCTCCTATTATTATGGCAGAGACATCTATTTCTCCCTTCAGTTTTGACAGTGTTTGCCTCTTGTAATTTGGGGCATCCTGGTGAGGTCCATATACATTTATGATTGTTATTTCCTCCTGGTGAATTGCTCCTTTCATTAATATATACTGTCTTTCCTTATCCCCAATAATAGCTTTACTATTAAAGTCTATTTCATCTGATATATGTAGAGTGACTCTAGCTTAATTTTGGTTACTGCTTGTGTTGAAGATCTTTTTCCAGACTTTCAGTTTCAATCTATTTGTATCCTTAGGTCTAAGATGAGTCTCTTGTAGACAGCATATAGATGGCTTATATTTTCTTATCCATTCTGCCAGTCTATGTCTTTTGATTGGGGAGTGTAATCCATTAACATTCAATGTTATTACTATAAAGGAAGTTCTTCACCCTTTTCAGCCTTTATGTTTTAGCTGTCATATCTTATTTTCACCACTCTTTTTACACTTTCAATTACTTCTACTTATATAATCTTCATTTCTAGAAACTCTTCCAAGCCTTTCTCTCCTGTCTTTTCTTTTCAGGCTGTAGCACTCCCTATATTATCTCCTGCAATGCCAGTTTCTTAGTTACAAACTCTCTCAGTTTCTGTTTATCTGTGAATACTCTAAACATGCCCTCATTTTTTAAAGACAGTCTTACCAGATATAAGATTCTTGGTTGGCAGTTTTTATCTTTCAGTATCTTAAATATATCATTCCCCTGCCTTCTTGCCTCCATGGTTTCTGATGAGAAATCAGCATTTAATCTTATTGAGCTTTGCTTGTACGCGATGAATCTCTTTTCTCTTGCTGCTTTCAGGATTTTCTCTTTATCTTTGGCATTTGACATCCTGAATAGTATGTGTCTTGGAGTAGGTTTATTCAGATTTATTTGGATGGGAGTATGTTGTGCTTCTTGGACATGGATATCTATGTCCTTCAATAGGGTTGGGAAATTTTCTACCATTACTTCTTCAAATAATCCTTCTTTTCCTTTTCCGTTCTCTTCTTCTGGGATAACCATGACATGTATGTTTGCAAATCTCTTACCATCATTTAGTTTCCTGAGATTCTGTTCAGTATTTTTCCATTCTTTTCTTTTTCTCTTCTTTTGTATATTCACTTTCTGAGGCCCTGTCTTCAAGTCCACTGATCCTTTCTTCTGCTTCTTCAAAGCTGCTGTTATATGTCTCCAGTGTATTTTTTATTTAATTTATTGTGTCTTTCATTCCCTCAAGATCAGCTATTTTTTTTATATGCTTTCAAATTCTTCTCTGTGCTCACCCAGTGTCTTCTTAATATCCTTAATCTCTTGAGCCATTTCATTGAATTTATTAAGCAGATTTTTTTTTTTAACATCTATGATTAGTTTTCTCAACTCCTTTATGTCATTTGGAGGCTTAGTTTGTTCATTTGACTGGGCCATATCTTCCTGTTTCCTGGTATGTATTGCAATTTTTTTGTTGGTGTCTTGACATCTGATTTATTTGATGTATGTATTCTGGAGTCAGTTTCTTTCTTTAGTCTAGGGCTTTCTTTTTATTTGGATTTGTTCTACAGACCCTTTTTGATACTTGGTTCAACTTAACTTTATAGTGGCTCATGTTTAGCCAATCTGATTTTTTCAGCTCTTTTTCATCTTTTCCTTGTACTTTTTCCCTTGCTGGTTGCAGAGTAGCAGCCAAGGATGCATTTGGTACTTTAAGCCATGAAGGATGAAGCTGTCCACATTGCCCCAGGAACCAGTGAAGCTTCTCCCACCTTCTTCCCTGCCAGGAGTAAGAATGGAACTGCAGCCATGTACAGTAATCTAAGCCATGAATGCCAAAACCATCTGTAGTTGCCCACAGAAACTGCTGAAGCACCATGCCCTTCCTCCCCTTCCTTGGGCAGGTATAGACCCTCAGGTGTGGGCAGTAAACTAAGCCATGTGTATCCAAACTGACTGCAGTTACACACATAGATGGAAACACACTGGCCTTCCTGTTTCCTTGCCAGGGGTGGGGATAGAGCCACAGATGTGCCCAACAATCTTCTCCTTGCAGGCTGAAAGTGACTGCAGTTGCCCAGAGAGGCTGAGGGAGCATAGCCCCTCCTCATCCCTGACAGGGGTGGAGATGGAACCACAGGTATGCCCAACATTCTAGTCTGTGCAGGCCAAAACCGATTTCAGTTGCTCAGAGACAGTGAGAGAGCACTGTCCTTCCTCCTGCCCTGTCAAGGGTGGGGATGGAGTCAGGGATGTGTCCAACAGTCTAGTCCATGCTGGTTGAAAGAAACTTCAGTTGTCCTGAGAGACTGAGGGAGCAACATATACACTCCTGCCTTGTCAGGGGTGGAGATGGTGTCAGGGATGTATCCAGAAATCTAATCCATGAAGAACAAAAGTGCCTGCAGTTGCCTGGTATGGTCCCTCCAGAGTCCTTCCTGCAGAAAGGTGCAATCTGACCTTTGTGGAAAGAAGCCGGTCCCTACAGTCACTGTGAATTTCAATCATTCCCACTTCCTTTCATGCTGGAGACAGTGTTAAAATGGAGGTTACCAGCTTCTTTCTGACTTGGACAGGTTCCCATTTTAGCTCTTCTTAGAATTGGACTTTAGCTAGCTGAATTTACTAATCAGTAGCTGAAGTTAATGTCAACCATCTCTTTATCTCCTATCTTTGGGAAATGGAGCTTCCAACTCCAGCCAGGAAATAGCTCCAGAGTTTTCTTGTGCTGCCAGTGTAGAAAGGGCACCAGCCTCCGCTGTGTGGAGTGCTCTACTCAGGAATTTTCACTGTTCATGGGCAGTCTCCTCCTTCCAATCTTCCAAGGATATTGCAGGATGTTCTTCTGGCCTCCTAGGCCCCCCAGACAGGTGGTGAAGGTAGCTCTGGGTGATTGCTAACTGTAGGATGAACTGTAGGAGCTCATTACTTTGCCACCATTTTGTTCCTCCCTACCTTTATTATATTGTTTTTAATTAGTACTCCCTGATTCAATTACTGGCCAGTCCAATCTTTATCTTCATTTACCCACCTCAGTAAGGGAACAAGACCCTATTCATTTCCATTGTTCTCCTCCATCTTTTCTCCCTTCTTGTCTCTTTGTTTCCTGTTACATAACATGTGCTACTCTTTCTCATAAAAATTCTTGTTTTACCTAGATTTTATTGTTCCTCTTGCAGAAGTAGTCAGCTACAACACGGGAATGTAACCTTGAAGGCTTCTTCTCATCCAGGCTTGTTTATATGTTTATTTCAAGTGACTATGGGAAACAAGTCTCCATGATAAAATGGAAATGGATAGGGGTGATACTGTGCGTGCATGTTTTCTCCAATTTTTTTTCACAAATCTGGATGAAGTCTGAAATTTTAGGATGCCTGGTCTCTAGATAGCCAATATTTAGTTTAATAAGCAAATTGTACATAAAAATTAATACTAATAGCTACAACAGGAAACTTTTTATTTTCAGCTATATTAGAATGATAAAGATGAAATATTCACTAATATATGGCCTTAAAACAACATTTACATCTCTCAGCTTTGCTTCCATCATATATTTTTTTTTATATTTTAAAAGATGCTGAGATTACATAAATGTTACACAAAAATTATAGGGATTCCCACGTTCCCCACCTCCCACACCTCCCATAACATCCCACATAAACATCTTTCGTTAGTGTGGCACATCACCTGCAATGGATATACACATCCTGGGGCATTGCCACTAATCATGGACCATAGTTCACATTGTAGACCACACTCTCTCCCACACAGTTCTATATGTTATATGCTGATGTAAAATGGCCTATATCTGTCATTGTAATGTCACTCAGGATAATTCCCAAGTCCTGAAAAAGTACCTGTATTACTACTGCTTTTCGCTTCCCTGCCCCAAAAGCATCCAGTGGCCACTGGCTCCACCTCACTGTTGTAATTTCTTCCATTGCTTGAATCACAATATGTCTACAACAGAATACTGGTAAGTCCACTCTAGTCCATAGCTCTTTCCCCAATCCTGAGGAGTTTGGGATGGTGATGTCCACTCTACCTCCAAGTGAGAGGGGTTTATATCCCACGGATACAGTGGATGGGATTATCCTGCCTGCAGCTGCAAGCTCTCTCCATTCCCTGAGATGGCCATTGTCCATCAGTCTTCCCACCAGGTGACTTGGGTGAGTCCATTGAGCTGTAGAGTAGGAGTTGCAGCTCCACCGAGATTCCAGGCACAGCTGGCATGTGGGCAGGCCAGAGGCTCCAGTCTCTGGAAGTACACCTAAAAACTCCAGCATCACATATAGGTTTGAATAGAAGGGACTGATGGACCATGTGCAGGGAGGACTTATTTGAGTCCAACTCTGTCACTCTCAGGAGCACAGATTCCAAAGTATAGCCCACTGATAAGGCATCAATCTCTGCTTCCATCATATTTGGTTCACACCTTTATTATTCTGTTTCTTCAAGGCATATCTGGGAGTATGAGAAACAGGCCCAGGGAAATAAGGCTTCCCTCTGCAATTTTAGACTATTTAAATGAACGCATAATTTTGGGAGACATAATATCTTCCCAAAACAGCTACATGTAATTTATAAATCATAACAATCCATATAAAGAAAACATTTTTAAAATTAGTTTCTTCCAAAGACCCTTTAGGCAATACAGCATCAAAGTTACAAGCCACAGTTTTAGGGCCAAACTCGGTTTAAATCTTGGCTCTTCCATATCCTGGCTATAGGACCTTGAGCAAGTTACTTAACTTCTTTGTGCTCTACTTTTTTACTTATAAATTGAAGAATATTTCCTGGCTCATAAGCTTGTGGTGAGGATTAAATGAGTAAATATATAACCCATAATAAGCTCTGTATAAATCTTTGCTATTATTCTTTATAATGAGAAGAAAGTGTGATATGAATAAAGAATATGAACATTTGGAGCTTGGCAAAAGGTCATCTTCACTGACTTATCCATCAGTATCCAGATAACTTTGTTATGTTTTCTTCTCTGAGAGACTGATCATCTTCCTAAGTACATCGATATTTTCCAATTTCTGGACCCGTAAGGGTAACAAACACATTCTGGACCCTTGTTGCTTAATTCATGTCATTCAATCCTATGAGGCCACTTGCCTGCTGACTCTCTACCAGCTAAAACTCTTCCATTTAACACAAATATACTCGCACTACATTTTACTGTTTATTCACTTAAACACCTTCCACATTAGATTCTGAGCTCCCCAAGGCAGGGATCAGGTTTATTTATATATAGCAGGAATGCTGTACTTAGATTTGAATAGAACTTCAATGTTGTGCTGGGCTATATGCCTCTTGCAGGCAGGGTTCTATATCTTATCTAAGTTTGCCATGATAGTTTATCTTATAGTGCCTAAACTCACAGCAGGCAACCAGACGTTGTTGGTTGATCCTAACTAAATAAATTTCAAGATGTTTACATGAATCTAGACAAATTTCCAGGTAGAAGTATGAGGATTTTATAGTGTTCAGCAAATATGGGCTCATGAGAAAGCCCACAGAAAGAAGCTTGGTTATTTTTTTCTTTTAAATAAAATGAAAAACATTATTCATGTATGATGATCATTTGATTTAAAATATTAGAAAGATAGAAATGAAATATATTTTATATAAACTTTTCTCCTTTATTTCTGTAATAACAAAATGACTTTTACATGTCAATGATCCCCTATTAAAATGAAAATATGGACTTATAAAATAATATTTTATAACTTTTAAGTGAAGAAATGTTGGAGAATCAAGCAATCAGAAAAAGGTTTTGCTTTGTTTCTTTTTTCTGTGCAGAAATGTATTTTTGAAGCAACAGAAGGCCTAAGGTGAGGGTCAGTTCATTTTCCACACATTTTTCCATACCATGTAACTCTCATTCTCAAAATCTCCAGGTCAAGTTGTGTTTCATAATACAAAATTCAAGAATGTTATCAAGGATGTGGAGCCCATTAATCTTCTTTTATGCACCTTCTCATGAAGGACTGAAGCCATCTCTACTCAGGAACTGAACAGATCCAAAATATCAATGAAACTAGCCTCATTAGAAACCTCTGGAATGGACTTTTGGGAGGACCAAAGTGACCATTCAAGGAAAAGATGGACTTCTTTCTCAAGTCTTCATAGACTCTGAAATAGATGAAGGAAGCAAGGACAAACTTCAGTCCAGTGCTTACTGTTTGTTATTCAATGGACTTTTATGTCCAAGTAATTCCTGAAACAAATATAATATGGACATATAAGGAGGATCCATGCCATAGTCTATGATGGCTGTGAAGTGATTTTCATTGGTGAACGCAAAAGGCATTAAGGCAGGGAAAAAACAAAATAATTTACTATATAAACTTAATCACATAATAAATTACTTCAAGCATTTGAAATAAGGAAAGAAGAGAATATAAAGAATCAGGCAGAAAGAAAGTGGCTATTTGAGTTAATTATAACTGAAAAGGATATTACTAAAATTTTACAAATACAAACATGCTTTTCTTGCAAACTTTGCCATGTAATTATCAGGGTCAAATGGTCCCAAATAAGAGATACACTTTTAGACAGAATAATGGCCCCCAAATGTTTTATATCCACCACTTGACTATTATTTATCAATATTCCTTCTTTGGTTGGTTTCAAACAATGCTTTCCCACTTTATCCAAAAATTCCTACTTACTGATTTGACACAAGACCAAAATATCTATATAAAAAAACAAAACTGTACAATTGGGAATCAGTAGGTGTATTAGTCAGCCAAAGGGGTGCTGATGCAAAGTACCAGAAATTTGTTGGCTTTTATAAAGGGAATTTATCTGGGGTAAAAGCTTACAGTTAGAAGGCCCTAAAGAGTCCAGCTCAAGGCTGCTTTCTCACCAAAGTCAGCTGCCACGTGTTGAAGCAAGATGGGGGGCAATCTCTGCCTGTCCTCTCCTTCCTTTGTCCTCTTAAGGCTCTATGGGCCCAGCTTCTTCCTATCTCAGCTGTAGGCTGGCATAGAGCTGTCTCTCAGGGCTTCCTGTATCAGTCTGGCATAGGGCTTTTTCCAGCCTTTCTCAGCTGCTCTATTTTCTTCAGCTGCAAACTATCAAGTAAATGGTTCAGCTCTCTCTGGAGCCCCAGGATCAAACATGACAAAGATCGCTCCTCTTCCGTGTGTCTTCTTGAGTTAGTGTCCATTTATACAGGCCCATCAAGGGGACAGGGACACAACCTAAGTCATGCCTTACTGATGTGGTAAATTCAAAAACCCTAAATTGATTTTATTAAATAAATTTAAAACCTTTGAATTGAATCCAATCAAAGGGTATCACACCCAGATTGAACAGACAAGTTTACAAACATAATATTTCTCTTTTAATGAGATTCACAAAATAATCTCAAACTGCCACAGTAAGTGAAAAATCTCA
>JAQZBX010003920.1:18612-62921 GCA_029593785.1 Cabassous unicinctus
TGAAGGGAGTTCACTACTATGTTATTAAATTGGGAATTTTTTTTTCTATCATAGGTCTGGAAAAAAATCCACTTTATAAGGTTTATTATTGACAGCATTAATGCAGACAAAAATAGCCAGCCTTCCGTTGTGAGAATTCTGAGCGGAAGTGCCTTGCCACTGTTCCCCAGAGCATGTTATTTTGTACCTCTTCTGTGAATTCCTATCTGCTTTAGTATTTTACTTTCTTTTATCTGTAAAATGCCAATAATTATTGTGCCTGGCTCATCATGCTGTTGAAAATATTAAATGGAAATATATATATATGTATAAATATACACTCAGCAAAGTAATATAAAGCTGAATTAAAGATAGATGATATTAGCATTATTATTATCTATTTCATTCATATTAAGAAAGATATATTATGAACAACTAGTCACTATATTTTAGCAAGAAATTACTAAGCAAGCACATCTATGATGCCATTTTATCAAAGGACATCATGCTATAAATTGAATTTTATAACACCAGACCTTTCTTGTCCTTAATCTCATTATCTGGCCAGGTACAAAAAAGAAAAATACTTAAGAGTGTTCTCATTTTTTTTTTTCTCTGCGGAAAATTGTGTGTGTGTATGTGTGTGTTTGCAGTTTGGACATGTTTGCTTTCTTATCCTTTCATTACAGTTATTTGGTGATTGGCCAATATGAACTTCATAAAAAATCTACTAGACAGAGCTATTTTCTGACTGTTTTGTAATTTCACAGCCCATTTTTCATACTTTTATTTTAATACTGTTTGCAATTATAGTATTTATAGGCTGCTCTCTCAATTAAACTGTTGGCTCCTTGAAAGAGACACAGCATCTTATTCATCTTGAAATCTCCTGTGATTATTAAGTTCCCCAAGATACAATGATGGAGTGAATGAACACACTTATTTAAAAAAAAGAGAGAGAGAGAGACAGCTACTGTATTCTGAGCCGTAACTACACCTAATACCTGAATGGTGAACATGATTTGACCTACTTGACTCTGAATTGAACCAGTTATAGATTCTGCCTTTTCTGTGACTTTCTCACTAATGGATCTGTCAGGGAAACTGACAGAGCTTGGGTCTACACTGTATGTTACCTATCACTTGTTTTAAGTAATATAGAGAAATTAACTGAAAATTTAAACAACAATAAACAAATTTAGAAATTCTGATTTTATTTTCATTATTAGCTGATTATGTATGTTAAGACTACAGGCAATCAATGTTTTACTCATACCCCCTACACAAACTAACTTAATAGGTTTTCAGCACAGAGCCTCCTGTTCCCTAATCTCAAATATTGCCCTCCAATCCTGACAGCCCAGGACTAGCAGGCTTACTCTCCGTCAGTTTGTATGGTTCCATTCTTGCTTGGCAGAGACTAAATCATAGACTTTCAGCAAGCAACCCAGTGAACAAAAGGATATCTTTTCATTAATTGCACTGTAAAATCTGTTGAGCTATAATTTTCTAATGACATTATTCATGTAAGCAAGTTTGTAAGTATTATTATAAAGATAATTAACAAAAAAGATGCTTTCAGAATTTATTGTCCAATGCTTATTAAAACACTTTGTCATAAGAAAGCCTATGTACACTAAAATATTTTTACAAGCTTTTGCAAAAAGCTTTGGTGCCCAATATGTTTTCAAAATAGAGTTATCAATTACCAGTGAGATTCTATTTTATTTAATGACTTTATCTGTAAATTGATGTTGTAGCAAATCAGCAAGCATGCAGCAAACTTGCTAAGTAGAGAGAAAAATTAGAAAATGAAAAATTTTGTGTAAATCTCTTCATTTTGATGCAATCAAGAAAGAAACTATGGTTGCTAAGGGCAAAATACCTAAAACTACACGTGGTTGAATGTATAATAGACCTTAACAATGCCAGCTATTTAAATAACAACTTGGAAAAACATATTTAAAAAGCAGCAGAAACAAAAAAACTGTCTTCCTCCTTTGAAACTACCTAGACCACATTTTTCTTGTAAAAACAGTAGAGGATATGCTGCCAACTAAAAAAATGAAAGCTTTGTTTCTCCTCTTTCACATGAGCTCCCAATTGATGTATAAAATATTTTGGAAAACAAAGAAAAAGAGCAAGTTAAAATTACCAGGTTGATTTTGCTCTCAAAAATAGTATTATTTTACTTTTCTCCTAGTCTGCCAAGTTTATCATACTTTTGGCAGATATAAGGCAACCTCTTTTGAATCAGTTCCATGGAGTTTGATTCCACTAGCAGTCACTGTTGCCTGGCAATACCCATCAGAGATTTTCATTATTGCTCTTAATCAATGAGCTAACTGACATTTAGAATGAACATATAACAGACATAGTGACTTTCCCCCTATAATCAGAAGATTTTAAAGATATTTGGAATATATATGAGGAGGATACTTGTTTGTTGAAAGAAGCAAGGCTTTAGAATCAAAATATCTTCACTGTTTCATTTATGAACTCAGAGGTTTAAAAAGTTTTTATATAAGGGGACAAATAATAAATATTATTTTTTGGTTTTGAGAGCCATAAACGGTCTTTGTCACATATTCTTTTCATGTTCCTCCTTCTTCTTCTTTCTCTCTCCCTCTTTCCCTCCCTTCACTACGCCCCATTTTATCTCTCTCTTCTCACTCCTTATAGCTCTCTAAAAGTGTAAAAGCTATTCTTGTGGGCTGTACAAAAACAGCAGCAGGCTGGGTCTGGCCCATGGGTGTAGTTTGCAGACCACTGCAGTAATTCATTCAACAAATATTTTTAAGCAAATGGTCACTGCCTTCATATAATGTACAGTCTATTAGAGTCAAATGAATGAAAAAGTAATCGTACTGAGTGTATCCAGTTCCATGATGAAGTAAATTTTGCTATGGAAGCCATGGTGGAGCTTTAAGAGTGAGGTAGTTTGAGATTAAATGAATAGCAGAAGGCAGCCAAATAGCAATGCATTGGGAAGTGGGAAGTTAGAGGGGAATAATTTCTGGGGAAAGAGAACAACATATGAAAAAGCCCTAGAGACAGAGAGGAAGAGAGAGTTTGGTGCAATTGAGAAGTCTCAAAATTTTCACAAGGCTATAACTTAGAGTGCTGAGAAGAGAGGAGAGAAGGATGAAGAGAGACTTAGAGTCAGATCCTGCAAGGCCTTAAAATCCAGGTTAAGGAGTTTAAATTTAATGTTATAGGAACTGGGAAGGCATTGAAGTAATCTAATAAAGGACAAGGTATGAGCAGATCTGGATTTTTAAAATATCTCATTGATTGCAGAGGGGAACTTGAATTGGAGAAATTTAAGACAGAAGAGAGGTCACCATTTAGGAAGTAGTGGTAGAAAGAATAGAAAAGTAGCTAAATTTAAGTAGTTAAAAGCAGAAAGACTGAAGTTTATATCCCAGTTCTACAAATTACTTACCCTCTTGGCATCTACAAAATTGAACTAATGATGTTTCCTCTCTTATTTCTCATAAGGTTTCTGTGACGCTCAAGTAAGGTGATGTATGTAAAATCATTGAGCAACAAAGAAGTGCTGTTATTTCTTATAATGGTAACACTTTTCGACATTACACTTATTTTAAATAAAATATATTAAGTATAATAACCTCTATAAAATTATACCTTAAATAGTATTCAATAAGGTAAATGGTCATTTGCAAACCCTATTCTATCTCTTCCCCACCCTAGATCAAGAGGTATGTAATTTGGTCCAGTATTGCCCCCTGGCAATTTTGAGATGTTTTATAAGCTGATCTTAGATGACAACCTATTATATGCCCATATAAACCTAAAATTTCCTGAGAGATAATGCTTTGTTTTTGAAAATTATCTGTTTCATTTCATTCTTGATATATGAAAATGTAAAATATTAGAAATATATATAACACCTTCCATAAGATCATTTCAAAATTACAAATATGGAGTAAATTTCATATGACTTTTCAGAAGACAATATTAGTTTATCTATTATATTGATGGAACAATGGATGCAGACTGTATTAATAGCCATTGTAATAGTGATGTTATAAGAAGTGGTAAACTTCATAGCCTTTTCTTGCACACTGGTACTATGAATACAAAATATACTATAGCATACAGAAGATAGTGCACTGGACTAAGTCCCCTAAGTTTAATTACCAGGTCTTCCAATAGATAGCTCTGGGAACTTTAATAAGTCAATTCACTTCTCTTAGTTTCTATTTTATCTTCTGGAAAATGAAGAATTAAATATGAAGATTTTAAACTATCACAATTCTGTAATTTGTTTCTTTGATGAATTGCAATGGAAAGGTCAGAAATATGGTATGAACTTAAGCTGCTGTCTTAGTGACAGAAAGTTCCTTGAGCAACACAAATTCATACTAATATGGGTAGAATTACTTATTAACCCAACTAACACTTTAGATCATAGAATAATAGAGTTGTAAGAGACTTCTGAGGATATTCAATCAAACATTTAATTTGGTATAATATTATCAATACATCCCCAAAGTGGTCTAACTTCTTGAATACTTCCCATGACAGAGAATTCATAAATGCAAGCTATCCATGTGCCCACTTGCTGGGATCAGATCCTGTGAGTAGGTGGAGACATTTATTTTGATGTCAGTTACAGATGATAACTTTTACTGACTTTACTGTAAAGACAATGAAAGCTCTTTCCTCTCCCCTTGCCCTGTGATTACAGTTCCCAAACACAGCTATTTCCTCCTCTTTTTTCTCCAATCATCACATATCCTGTATTATACTATTATTTATGATATTCACACACACACACACACACATACACACACAAGCCCCAAATTCTTCCCAGAAAATAGCAAAGATAGGTCAATGGTAAATAGGCCATTAAGGTCATATAATGCTAATATGGAAAGAGTTGACTTCTCCCAGTTTGTGTAAACAATACATTGGTAGTCAAAGCTGGACTCACACTTGTTTTTTTGTCACTTCTAAAGCAGTACTAGATGAAAAAAAAACAGGGATATGCACTTCAGTTTTAGGATTAAAAGAATCTTTTTATGCATTTATCTCAAGGAAGATTTGTATATCATGCTCTCCAACTTTACGTAGATGGTACCATTTTGAAATGCCAAACAGCCCTCTTTTTTGAGTACATTTCTGCAGCCTTTATTCCTGAAAATATTTTAGAAGCTGTAACTAAATAAAAGACTTGAAGTTCAGTACATGCTCTCTCTATTTCACTAACAAAGTAATGTTGAAAGTGGACTCATCTTTCAGTGTGAAAAAGGTGCCAAATGACTGAAAGAACCAGTTATAGAGGAGAAACTGTAGTCTGGGAAAGTTGCCTAAAGGGAAAATTAACACTTGGGTTAATTTTCATATGGTAATTGAAAATGTGAAAGACCTTCTCTTTTTTTTTTCTAGATTCCAACAATGAAAACAGTTTTTGAACTTGTATTATTCATTTTTGTTCTTTTACCAAGGCAGAAAAAGGCAACAAGAGAGCAGGTTTTGGAGTCAGAAAGACGAGAGCTTGAATTGATGTACCACTAATTATTTGTTATGTAATCTTTGTGAATATACTTAACCACATAATTCTCAATTTTCTCATCTGTAAATTAGGTTTTAAAATTATAATAAGTAACTTATAATGGTATTATAAGAACTAAACAAGAAAAATACCTGTAAGTCATATATTATACCTCTCATACATAGATATTCTTTAATAAATTATGAATATATATATTGAACTTAGGTTAATATATGAGGGAGCCACTAAATAAAAATAATATACTGAACTCTTAACTGTTTCCTCCTTTCACA
This sequence comes from Cabassous unicinctus, assembly GCA_029593785.1. Lineage (NCBI taxonomy): Eukaryota > Metazoa > Chordata > Mammalia > Cingulata > Chlamyphoridae > Cabassous > Cabassous unicinctus. The sequence continues at coordinate 24,406 of JAQZBX010003920.1, forward strand.
CTGAAAGAAAGGATATGATATAGTGGATTGAAGTGGCATAAAAAAATAAAAACCTCAGGTAAAGAGAACCCTACAAGTCAGGATAAATATGAGAACTATTGTACTGTATTTTTTGGTATGTAACTCCAGTTTTTACTTCTTACAGGTTCTCAAATGCAAATGCATAGAAAGTAACGGTAAATCTATGGTTATGGATATATACTACCTGTGAGGATACAATTTGTTAAAAGGACAACAAAAAGGTGGGGAGACAGAGGGTTACAGGAACATAGTTTTTATATGCTATTTACATTAAGTTAGTATTAAAACAAAAGTGATTACTATTGATTTAGGATACTAAATTTAAGTCCCATGGTAACTTCCAAGAAAATATCTGAAAAATATACACACAAGGTAATGAGAAGGTACTCAAAATCATTCACTACCAAAAATCAAAAAAATATGAAAGTAGAGAGTAATGGAAGAATTGAGGGACAAAAAGATATAAGACTTACAAAAACCAAATAGAAAAGTGGCAGAAGGAAGTCCTGCATTTTCAGTAGTTATGTTAAACGTAAATAGATTCTACATCCCAGTCAAAAGGCAGAGATTGGCAGAATGGATAAAAACGCATGACCCAAATACACATGCTGTTTACAAAAGATTCACTTAAAATTCAAAGACACAAGTAGGTTTGAAAGTGAAAGGCTGGAAGAAAATATTCTATTCAAATAGTAACCAAAATACAGGTAGGGTAACTATACAAATACAGCTAAAATAGACTTAAGTAAAACTATTAGAAAGAACAAGGAAGTGTAGTATATACTGATAAAGGGGTCAATTCAACAAGAAGACAAAACAATTATAAATTTATATGCACCTAATTAGTCAGAGTTCCAGATTATCTGAGGCAAATATTGACAGATTTGAAGAGAAAAGTAGACAGCTCTACATTACTAGACTTCAAAACACCAGTTTAAATTATAATTGGAGCATCTAGGCAAAAGACTAATAAGAAATAGAAGTCTTCAATGATACCATAGATCAACTAGACTTTACAGATATATATAGAACACTTGACCCAAAAACAGGAGAATATACATTCTTCTCTAATGTACATGGATCATAGGCCATATGTTAGGTCAAAACAAGTCTCAATAAATTAAAAAATATTGAAATCACACAATGTGTCTTCTTTCACCACAATGGAATGAAGCTAAAAATCAGTAATAGAGGGGGGCGGATGTGGCTCAAATGGTTGGGCGTCCATCTGTCATATGAAGGGACCTGGGTTCGATCCCCGGGATCTCCCGGTAAAATAAAAATATATATATAGAAGGCGCATGGGCTGCCAGGCTCTGTGTGCCGGTGAGCCACCAGGCCCTGGGAGCTATGCAGCAAGATGATGACGTAAAAGGAGAGAGACAAGACGATATGCTCCGAAAGCTCCGAAAATCAGGAGCCAAGGTGGCGCAGATGGCAGAATACCTCTCTCCTACATCGGCGGTCTCCAGGATCAAATCCTGGTGAAGACTGGAGGAGAAGGATGAGAAGAGATGAAACAGACACAGAGAATTGCCCAGCGAGCAGACACAAAAACAGCAGATGGGGAAGGGGGCATTTAAAATGGATCAAGTAAATAAATAAATAAATCTTAAAAAAAAAAAAATCAGTAATAGAGGGAGAGCTGGAAAATTTAAAAATACATGGCAATTAAACAACACATTCTTAAACAACCAATGGGTGAAAGCAGTAATCACAATGAAAATTAAGAAATATCTTGAGGAAAATGAAAACTAAAACACAACATACCCAAACTTTTGGATGCAGCAAAGGCAGTGCCAAAAATATATAGTTCTAAATGCTTACATTATAAAAGAAGAAAGATCTCAAATCAGACACGTAACGTCAAAACTGGATGATCCTTATGTAAACCTGAAGTGAACATAAGGAAAGAAACAAAGACTAGAAGAGATATAAATGAAAAAGAGAATTAACAACAATAACAACAAAAAATAGAGACAAGAAAATCAAAAGTTTGTTCCTTGAAAAGATCAATACAATAAAATTTAAGAAAACTCTAATCAGAATGACAAAGAAAAAAGGGAGAAGACACAAATAACTAAAATCAGAAATGAAAGGTTATTACTAACACTACAGAAATAAAAATGACTAATAAGAGCTCTATGCCAACAAATTAGATAAGCTACATAAAATGGACAAATTCCTAGAAGCACACAAACTACCTACATTGACTCAAAAAGAAACAGAAGTCCCCAACAGACCAATAACAAGTAAAGAGATTGAATTAATATCAAAACCCTTCCAAAAGAGAAAAGCCTAGGACCAGCTGGCATCACTGGTGAATTTTTACCAATGTTCCAAGAAGAATCAACATGAATATTGCTCAAATTCGTCCAAAAAATTTAAGAGGAGGGAAAGTATTCTAACTCAGTCTTTGAGGCTAACATCACCCTAACACCAAAAACAGATAAAGATATCACAGGAAAAGGAAATTGCAGAACAATATCCCCAATGAATATAGATACCAAAAAAATCAGCAAATTACTAACAAACTGAATTCAACAGCAACTGCATATTAAAATAATTATACACCATGATCAAGTCAAATTTATCCCAGGAATGCAAGGTGGTTAAATTTAAGAATATCAAATAATGTAATATACCACATTAATAGAATGAGCAGAAAAAAAAACAGCAACCCTGATCATCTATATTAATGCCAAAAAGGCATTTGACAAAATCCAGGACACTTTCTTAATAAAAACACTAAACATTATAAAGGGAATATATGAAAAACCCATTGCTAACATCACACTCAATGGTGAAAGACTGAATGCTTTCTCTCTAAGATCAAGAACAATACATGAATGCCCACTGCCATTTCTGCTATTCAACATTGTACTGGAAGTTCTAACCAAAGCAATTATTCAAGAAAAATAAACAAAAGACATCTGAATTGGAAAGGAGAAAGTAAAATGTTCTCTATTTGCAGATGGTATTATCCTATATATAGAAAATCCTGCAAAATCCACCAAAAAGTTGCTAAAGTTAATAAATTAAGCAAAGTAGCATTTTACAAGATCAACACCCCAAAACCAGAGGTGTTTCTATACACTAGTAATGAACAATCTGAAGAAAACATCAAGAAAAAATTCCATTTACAATAGCAGCTAAAAGAATCAAATATCTAGGGAAAAGTTAACCAAAATGTTAAGGACTTGTATGTGGAAAACTATAAAATATTGCTGAAAGAAATTAAAGACCTAAATAAATGGAAAGACATTCTATATCCATGGGTTGACAGACTAAATATTGTTAAGATGTCAATTCAAAGTGATATACAGATTCAATGCAATCCCAATCAAAATTTCACCAGGCTTCTTTGCATTAATGGAAAAGCCAATCATAAAATTTATATGGAAGCATATGGAGACCTTAATAATCAAAAACCAACTTAAAAAAGAGCAAAATTGGAGGACTCATACTTTCCAATATTAAAACTCACTATAAACCTACAAGCAATAAAAACAGCATGGTGGAAGCAGATGTGGCTCAAGTGATTGAGCTCCGTCCTACCATACGTGAGGCTCCAGGTTTGGTTCCCCATACCTCCTAGAGAAGATGAGCATTACTGCGAACTGACATGACAGGCTGACATGGCGAGCTGATGCAACAAGAGATGCAGGTAGGAAAACATAATGAGAGACACAACAAAGCAGGCAGTGGAGGTGGCTTAAGCAATTAGGCACCTCCCTTCCACATGGAAGGCCCTGGGTTCAGCTCCCAGTGCCTCCTGAAAGGATGATGAACAGACAGTGAGTGCAAACAATGAGAAAGTGGGGAGAAATAAATAAAATAAATTAAATAAATCTTTAAAATAGATAAATAAATAAAATGACTGGAATTCATTGCCCAAAGGAAGTTTAAAAAAAAAAACAAAAAACCAGCATGGTACTGGCACAGCATCAGTTGTCATATAGACCAATGGAATAGAATTGAAAGTTCAGAAATAAACCTTCACATCTATGACCAATTGATTTTTGACAAGGTGCCACGTCCATTCAATGGAGAAAGAATAGTCTCTTCAACAAATGGCGCTGGGAAAACTGGATATCCATATATACAACAATGAAAGTGGACCTCTACTTCACACCATATATAAAAATCAGGGCAAAATGGATCAAATACCTAAATACAAGAACCAAAACTATAAAATCCTAGAAGAAAACATAGAGAAGCATTTCCAGGATCTTGTGTTAGCCCATTGTTTCTTAGACTTTACACTAAAAACACAAGTAAAAAAGCAAAATAGATAAATGGGTGTCCACAAAATTAAGAACTTTTATGCATTAAAGGTCTTCATCAAGAAAATAAAATGACAACCTATAGAAAAGGAGAAAAAAATTGGAAACCACGTATCTGATAAGGATTTAATATCCTGAATATATAAAGAAATCCTATAATTTAACAACAAAAAGACAAATAACCCAATTTTTTAAAAATGGGAAAAGACTTGAAAAGACATTTCACAAAAGAAGATATACAAGGACCAAAAAGTGCCTAAAAGATGTTCACTATCATTAGCAATTAGGGAAATGCAAATCAAAATCACATGTGATACTACTTCACTCCTACCAGAACAGCTACTATTTAAAAAATGGAACATAACAAGTGTTGGTGAGGATGTGAAGAAATAGGAACCCTACTTCTTGGTGGGAATGTAAAACGGTGCTGCTGTCATGGAAAATGTTTGGTGGTTCCTCAGAAAGTATAGAATTTCTATATGACCTGGCAATCTTAATGATAGGTATATACCCAAAGGAATTGAAAGCAGGGACTCAAAAAGATATTTTCACGCTTATGCTCATAGTGGCCTTATTCATAATTGCCAAATGATGGAAGTAACCCACATGTCTGTCAACAGATGAATGGATAAACAAAATGTGATATATGTATACAATGAAATATTATTTGGTTATGAAAATGAATGAAGTCTGATGCTTGTTAAAACATGGATAAACCTTGAAGACATCATATTGAGTGAAATAAGGCAGACAGAAATGGACAAATATTGTAGGATTGCACTGATATGAAAAAATTAGTATATGCAAATTCATAGAGTCAGAAATTAGAATATATGCTTCCAGAGACCAGGTGGGGGTGGGGAATGGGAGTTAATGCTTAACTGGTGCAGAGTTTCTGTTTGGGGTGATAGAAAAGTTTTAGTAGTAGATGTTTGTAATGGTGGTTCTACATTTTGAATATAATTAATTCCACTAAATTGTATATCTGAAAATTGATAAAATGGGAAATTTTGCACGTACATATTTTACCAGAATAATTTTTTTAAAAACCTGTAAATCTCCCCCACAAAAACCCATAATTAATAAGCAAAATTAGCTAGATTGCAGGATATAAAATCCATATGCAAGAGTGTATTGTATTATTCTATACACTAAGTTAAATTTTGGGGGAGATTTTTAAATCTGTTTTCGATAGTATACAAAATATCCCATAAGAGTACTCTGAAGAATTCTATGAAAGTTGTGCAAGACTGATAACTAAAAACTAATATTCATTGTTGGAAGTAAGTAAAGAAAATCTAAAAAAATAAAGAGATATAATATGCTCATTTATTGGAAAAGTCAGTTTGTTAAGATGACATTTCTCCCCAAATTGATCTATAGATTTAATGGAAACTCAGTCAAAATTCCAGCAAGCATTTTTTTATACATTGACAAGCCAACTCTAAAATTTATATGCAAATGCAAGTGACAGTAAAAATAATTAAAGAGTTGTATGGTTTATAGATCTGCTATCAAACCTTTTTGTAAATGTACAATAATTTTGTAAGTGTAGAAATAGTGTAAGGATAGACTGACCAGAACATATAGTCTAGAAAATATGTATAAAATCCACACATATATACGGTAAATTGAATTTAACCAAGGTATGATGTTAATTCAATTGAGCAAGAAGAATTCTATTTTATTTTGTTTTATTTGTTTTAACAAATGGCATTGTAACAATTAGGTGCTTCAATGGAAATGAAAATGAACTTCAACCCCTACTTCACCCACTCACAAAGATTATTTTGAGATGAATCATAAATCTAAATGTAAAATCTAGTACCATAAAACTCCTATTAGATAACATAAGAGGATATCCTCATGACCTTGATGTGAGCAAACATTTCCTAGACACAGCACAAAAAAGAATTAAATGTAAAAGAAAGAAGATCAATTGTATTTCATTAAGATGAAAAATTTTAAATATCAAAAGATAACCTTAAGAAAATAGTTAATCTATAGACTAGGGAAAAATTTGCAAATTATGTATCAGAAAAATAACTCATATCCAGAAAATATAAAGAATTACAAATCAACAATAAAAAGACAGACAATCCACTTAAAAGGCCAAGAACTTGAATAGTCATTTCACAAAACATTTGGAATAGCTGTGAAGCACATGGAAAAGTCATTTATATCATTAATCTTCAGGAAAACACAAATTATAAACACAATAAAACACCATTTCACACCCAGCAGGATGGCTAAGATAAAAGAATGACATTATGAATGTTGGCAGGTCTGTATCTGGGCCTGTCATTCTTTAATGGTGGGAACGTAAAATGGTACAACTACCTTTGAGAACCATTTGGCAGTTTCTCTTGAAGTTAAACATAAATTTACTCTATGATCTGGCAATTCTACTTCCAGATACTTATCCACGAGAAATGAACACATATGTCTACACAAAGACTTATCTAAAAATATTGATAGCAACTTCACTGATAATAGCTAAAATTAGAAACAACCCTAATATCCAAGAAGATATAAATGGATAAGCTAACTGCAATATATTCACAAAATGGAATATTATCCAGGAATAAAATTGAACAAATCACTGGTAATTTCCACAACTTGGACGAATCTTAAAAACATTGTGTTTAGTGAAGGAAGCCAGACACAAAAGAGTACACAGCATTTGATTCTATGTATACGCAAGTTACGCAAGACGTTAGTAATCTATTGTATTAGAAGAAGAGTGGTTATCTCTTGGCAGGGGTAAATTGACCAGGAAGGGCATGAGGGAAGTTTTGGTGTGAAAATATCTCTATCTTTATTAGAGTTAGCTTTGCGCAAATTTATACATGTCTCAAAACTCTTCAATCTGAGCATTATATTTTATATAAATTACACCTTAAAAACGACAATTTTTAAAAGACCTAGGTACATTTGAGAAAGGCCAGGAAGATTTTAGATGAAGGAGGTAGAAGAAACCTGGGAGCAGGGAACCATAGACAAGGCCAAATGTGTCAAAGGAAACGAGGTCACCAGGATAAAGACAGGATCGTGAATATGAGATACTTCATCAGTGTGAATAACCATGCTCACCAGATGAAAAACTGGAAAGATTAAAGAATGAAATCCTATCATTAGGTACAAGAAATACGAACTAGAAGAAACACAATAGAAGATAGATAATGACGCAGGATCTAAGAAACATGGAGATTTGAAGTAAGAAATGGGTATTATGAGAAGGTTATGGTGCACAAAGGCATAATGCAGCACCAGATAACCCTTCTAGCTTTGAAATTCTGTGCTGATTGAGAGCAATATTTCAATCCCAACATATATGTTTATATATGCATATAAATAGATTAGATGGACAGGTGGTAGATAAGATAGATGATAGCATAGGCAAGTAGATTGATAGATAGTGTTTGTGTGTGTGGTGTGTCTGCTTTATTTTCCTTTCGCTTACCATTTCGTGAACACTTAGATATATTTTTTAGTGTTCATAATTGTTTAAAGAAAAAAATATTTTTCCTTTTTCCTGTCAGTTCCTTACCACAATAAGTCACTGTGTAGTTATTTATGCCAGAATGTATATGTTAATTTACTCCTTTGCATCATTTATAGCACTCTTCCCTGAAAGAGAAAAACATCTTTATATTTGATTAAACATATCATCTGTGATTTTAGAGCAATCTTTAAGCTCATTTCTCATCTTGGCATTTCTTTCTAGCAGGTCTGCTGGCCCTGACCTCTTGCATGTAAAAAAGAGAAAAAAAAAAAAACAACTTCAGCAGCTAGTAAGGAAGAGACCTTTATGTTATTATCATAATGTGTATTTGGGTCAATTGATAGGTATAAAAATATCCATCTAAAATGAAAGATTTTTCTGCATTAAAACTGTATTCACTGTTTTTGTTTGAAGGTTTTTCTTTTAATTGTTTAGATTTTGCCTTGCTTGTCACTGCATTGCTGTAATGACTCAAGGTGTTTTAACAAAATGATTTATAATATTTACATATACATATTCTTTGAGACACCATACTTATTTGCATCAACAATTATTCTTGCACTGCCTTGTAACATTTTTGTATTTGCCCTTAAAATACTTCTTAATATCTATAAGTGTCTGTTCTCTTTAAAAAATATTTTCCTTTCCCTGAAATGTCCTTCAATAAATTCAGCATTAATAACGATATAGCTTTTAATACTCTGACCCAGCAGGTCCTTGATCTTCTCAAAACCAATGACTTTCTTGCCTATCAGTCATTTTTGTTTATTCCTAGTCCTGACTTCCTCAGGAAGATTAAGTAACTCTCCTCTCTGTTCTCACTGTTTCTTGTATAATCCAATGACAATCATCATGCTAAATGATAATTGTTTACATGTTAGTCCCTGCTGTTAAACTGTCACCAACTAAAACTATTTAACTTATGATAATGCATATTCTTAAAACCATACAGACTTATTTTCCATATTTCCCATGTTCATACCCCTGCTAAGTTTGCTTTTTGGACTCAGGGTTTCAGATCCTCTCATGTCCGTATTTTTCACAGCCATGTCCTAGTTATGGTTAAAGGAAGAGAGGAAATTCGATATGGGAAATGTCAACTAAAGAAGCCTGTTGGCTCTTCAAACAAGTCCCCACATGTGATATTATTTAGGTGGATGCATTGTAGCTTAAGTTCTGGCCCACAGTGTTTTAGTTTTAGAAACTTATCTGCCTGTATACCATAAACCAAACCTACTGAAATTAATATTTGTACTTCTACCTAATCTATATCTAGATCACTGTAACTATTCCTATATCTGCAAGTATGGAACCCAATACTGTGGACTGGGTAGATGAACATCCATTCCAGCCTGTTAGTGGGTTTTTCTGGACTGCAAAGGCTGTAAATCTGTGAACTACATTTCCAGGCTCCCTGCTGCAGCTGATGCTGATGGCAACAACAATAATAAAATGATCCCTAACCCTTATCTAGTACTGTTTTAAGCACTTGATGTTTAATACTAAGAACAACACAGTGTGGTAGGCATTAATATTTTCTCCATATTATAGATAATGAGAATAAGGTACAGAGAGGTGCAGTTAGTGTGTGGTGAAGCTGGAATTTAAACCCTAAAAGTTTGGCTTTAAGTTCCATGTTCTTAATCACTGTGCCAAACTACTGCTCAATTAGATGCACTACCTTAAGGATTAGCTTCAGAAATGAGTGAAGAAAGAAGACAGAGGTCATAAGGAATCTATTTTTTTTTTTAAGATTTATTTTATTTATTTCCCCCCCCCCCCATAGTTTGTGCTCACTGTCTGCTCTCTGTGTCTGTTTGTTGCGTGCTCTCTGTGTCTGCTCATGTTCTTTTTAGGAGGCACCAGGAACCAAACCCGGGAACTCCCATGTGTGAGGGAGGTGCCCAATCGCTTGAGCCACCTCCACTCCCTGCTTGTTGTGTCTCTCATTGTGTTTCCTTGTTGTGTCTCCTTGTTGCATCATCTCATTGCATCATCTTGTTGTGTAATCTTGCCATGCCAACCCATCATGTTGGCTCGCTATCTTCCTCATCTTCTTTAGGAGGCACCAGGAACTGAACCTGGGACCTCCCATTTGGTAGGTGGGCACTCAACTGCTTGAGCCACATCTGCTCCCATAAGGAATCTATTTTGATGGTATAAAACAGTTTGATTCTCTAGTCAGTATTTCTGAATTTGATATTTTCTGTGACAGGAGTAGTAGCTTTTCTAATCATGTAGAAGCAATGTTATTCTGTGGCCTAAGAGTTATTCCTAGTAGCTCACTGTGGTATGCTCCTCTAGCCCTTCCAATGGTATTGATAACTGCCTGGTAATAAGTCACTTTTTTCTTTAAGCAAACTAAACTATTGTCTGTTGTAGCCACAGATTTTTAAATAATACAATAATTTGTACCAGAAATGGGGAACAGCAGTTGAAAACAGTAATAGCAAAGACAAGGTGTTTACCACAAAACTTCTGTGGAACTGTTAGTAAAAATAAGATTAAGGATACTGCTTTCCTACACCAAAATTCATTTTTATGGAAGACCTCAAAGTTGCCACCATTAAGTTTAAAAGGTTTTAAGTAAAACCATAGGTCAGTATTGTGGGAAGAAGCGAAGCATGGAGTTCTAGGACTCAGACCTTCCACCAGAACAACTATTAAACAGGCAGGAATTGTCAGAAACAACTATTTTTGAAACTCAAAGGCCTGAAGAACATTGAAAAGCTAGAGGAAGAGGCTGGTGAGTTATAGTAAATACCAATAAATAGCTCTATCTGAACTGTGGCTCCCAGTACCCATCCCCGACTCACATGGCAGGCCAATGTGGGGACCAGCCCTGGCTAGTTCATTGTGACAAAAGCAAGCATAAAAATTATCTTCCCCAAGTGCAAGGGTGAGCATGGTTGAACACTGATCTGTGATTACTGAATTTTGATAGCTGGGGGTCTGGCTCTGAGGACAGCTATTATTTCAACCCTCCCTGGAAACAGGCAGCAGCAGCCATTGTTTCAACCCTCCTGGACAGAGGTGGCAGAGGTGGAGTCATAAGGACACTGCACTTCCTCAGGGCTGTGGGGGTCAGTTAGCTAAAGGGCTACATTGCTGGGCAAGCTAGGAAGGTTCAGCTTTGCAGAGCCAGCAAAGAAGCTCTTGGCACACTTTCAGATTCCCTCCCCAGGGCACTTTGGAGGCAGTCTGCATCCCCTTCATGGGTCACTTGCACTATTTTGGCTGGGAAAGAAAGAATTGGGGAAGTCTTCTCTGGCATGCCCCTCCTTCCAGAATTTTCTCTCTAGGAAGAAGCAATTTGAGACAATGAAAGAAGTGCAAGAAACTATAGTGGCAGACAGTTTGGGGAAAAGGCCTGCCAGCTTCAAACATGAAGGAGAAGGAGGTCTATCCCTTGGGAAATATAGGAAACAACCAAACTCCTGTAAAAAGGGGAACTCCAAAACAACTAACAAGCAAAAGCCCAGGACAAGACAGGCCTAGAAAAACAGGGAAAGCCCTGCACACTGCATTTGCCTTGGGAAGACCTTCCTAATAGGAGGACTGAAGCTCAAGAAAATCTCTAATCCCTTGCTAGTTACAAAATCAAGAAACAGACATTTCAGGGAATAAATCCCAGAGTTAGCATTTTTAAAATATTAAAATGATCAGTGTTCAAAAAAAGAATACATGGGAAGCGGGTGTGGCTCAATGGATGGAGCCCCCGTTTACCATGCGGGAGGCCCCGGGTTCGCTTCCCGGGGTCTCCTTGTGAGGGCAGGTCGGCCCGCGCGGCGCGATGGGCTGATGCAGTGGGACCTCACAGCAAGGGGGAGATAAGCAGACACGGAGGAAACGCACAGCGAATGGACACAGTAGAACACAAGCAGCAAGGGGGGGATAAATAAATAAACAAATAAATCCTTAAAAAAAAAAAAAAAAGAATACAACACTAACAAAGGAACAGGAAATAATGCCCCATCCAAAGGAAGAGGATAAAAATCCAAAAAACAACATTGAAGGAGATCAGAATGTGGACACACCGAACAAAACCTCTAAAAAAATCATCTTAAAAATTCTTAAGGAGATTAAAGAAAATACAGAAGAACTAAAAGATACCAGGGGAAAAAAAGAATGAGCTATTATAATCTTAGTAAAGAGATAGAAATGTTAAAAAGGAACCAAACAAAACAACTGGAGCTGAAGGCCACAATAATTGAAATGAAAAATTTCCAGAAGAGTTTCAAGAACAGATTGGAGGGAAGCGGATGTGGCTCAAGCAGATGGGCACCTGCCTACCACATGAGAGGTCTGGGTTTGGTTCCCAGTGCTTCCTAAAGAAGACAAGCAAGACAGCGAACTGACACAAAGGGCTGGCGTGGTGAGCTGATACAGCAAGATGATACAACAAGGTGATGCAGAGAGATGATGCAGTGAACAGACACAGTGAAGAAACACAATGAGAGACATAACAAACAGGGAGCAGAGGTGGCTCAAATGATTGGGTGCTTCCATCCTACATGGGAGGTCCTGGGTTCGGTTCCCAGTGCCTCCTAAAAAGAAGAAGATGAGCAGACATTGAGCACAAACAATGGGATTGTGAAGGGGAGAAAGAAAGAGAGAGAGAGAGAGAGAGAGAAAGCAAGAAAGCAAGAGATCAAGAAAGCAAGAAAGAGAAAGAAAGAAAGAAAGAAAGAAAGAAAGAAAGAAAGAAAGAAAGAAAGAAAGAAAGAAAGAAAGAAAGGATAGAAAGAACAGACTGGAGCAGGCAGAAGAAAGAATCCATGAACTTGAAGACAAGACACTTGAAATGAATCAGGCTGAGGACAAGAATGACAAAAGATTTATTAAAAGCAAAATATCTTAAGACATATCTGGGACACCATCAAGTGTACCAATATATGCATTATGGGAGTGGAAGAAGGAGAAGAAAGAGAGAAAGGGGCAGAAAGAATATTCAAGGAAATAATGACAGAAAACATCCTAAACTTAGAAAAAGACACGAAAATGCACATAAAAGAAACCCAGATAAAACCAAACAGGATAAACATGAAGAAAAATAGACCTTATCATATATTCATCACACTATCAAATGAAAAAGACACAGAGAGAGTTCTGAGAACTTCAAGAGAAAAACAATGTTAAGTATAAGAGAGTCCCAATTGAGTGCCAGTTTCTCGTAAGAAGCTAAGGAGGCAAGAAGGTAGTTGGTTGAAACACTTAAAGTGCTGAAAGAAAACAACTGCCAGCCAAGAATTTCTTATCTGGCTAGACTTTCTTTCAAAAATGAGGGGGAGATTAACACATTCTCTGATAACAAAAAGCTGAAGGAGATCTTCACCACTAGACCTGCCTTAAAGCAATGTTAAAGGGAGTTCTTCAGACTGAAAGGAAAGGACACTAGACAGTGGTTCAAAGCAGCATAAAGAAATAAATACCTGTAGGAAGGGTAACCATTTGGGTAATTATAAATGCCAGTACTGTATGGACATAGAGATGGAAACTCTCTTCTGACTGTGAAATCATAACTTCTCCTTTTAAAGCCTTCAACTGATTGAAAGAGACTTCTTTCATTGTTGAAGACAATCTGCTCAGTTGATTGTAGATATAATCAGCCATAGACACAGTCAATTTATTGATGATATAAGCCCACAAAATGTCCTCACAGTAACAATCAGGCCAGTGCTTGCTTGACCAAACAGCTGGGCACCATAAACTGGCCAAGTTAACACATGAACTTAAGCACCATATACCCATTGTCATCTTGCAGGTATACACATCCCTGTAAACCATACATAATCTCTAAATAAAAACAATAACAATAAATAAATAAATAAATACCAGTGCTATTGTAGTGTATTGTTTGGTATGTAATTCCACTTCTTACTTCCTACAGGTGCTAAAATGCAAATGCATAAAAAGTAATGATAAATCTATGGTTTTGAACATACAATGTACAAAGATATAAGTGATAACAAGTACAAAAAAAGGTAGGGGGATGGAGGGTAATAGGAAGAGTATAGGTGCATGCTACTAAAGTTAAGTTGGTATCAAGTCAAATATGATTGTTATATATTTAGGAGGTTAAATTTTTACACCATGCTAAACACAAGGAAAATAGATGAAAAATATATCTAAACAGAAATAAAAAAGAACTTGATATGGTATGACACAAAAATCAAATAAATATGAAAACATCAATTAACAGAATGGGGAACAAAAAAGGTATAAAAATTACAAAGACTAGATAGCAAAATGGCAGAAGAAAGTCCTGCATTACCAGTAGTGACTTTAAATGCAAATGGATTAAACTCTGTAGTCAAAAGTCAGGATAAAAATGTATGACCCAATTATATGCTCTCTGCAAGAGACTCACCTTAAATTCAAAGATATAAGTAAGTTGAAAATGAAAGGAAGGAAAAAATACATACCATGCTAGTAGTAAACAAAAGAGAGCTGGGGAGGCTATACTAGTATTGGATAAAATAGACTTTAAATCAAAACCAGTTATATGAATAAAGATTACCATTATATACTGATAAAGGGGACAATTCAACAAGAAGATGTAACAATTATAAATATATATATATATATATATATATATATGCACTAAATAGCAGAGCACAAAAATATATGAAGCAATTACAGAAAGATTTGAAGGGAGAAATTGATGGTTCTACATTTATAGTAGGAGCCTTTAATACACCACTTTCAGTAATTGACAGAACATCTAGTCAGAAGACCAATAAGGAAATACAAGACTTGAATAATACTCAAAACCAATTAGACCTAACAGATATACATAGAACACGTCACCCAAAAAAAATAGAATATACATTTTTCTCGAGTGCATTCTCCAGGATATACCATATGTTAGGTCATAAAACAAGTTTCAATAATTTCAAAAATATTGAAAACATGCTATGTATATTCTCTGACCACAATGGAATGAAGCTAGAAATCAATAAGAGAGGGAGAAATGGAAAATACACAAATATGTGGAAATTAAACAACATATCTTTAAAGAACTAATAGGTTAAAAAGGAAATCAGAGGTGAAATTAGGAAATATCTTGAGATGAATGAAAATGAAAATACAACATGCCAAACCTATGGGATGCAGCAAAGGCATGGATGAGAGGGAAATTTATAGTTCTAAAGACATACACTAAAAAAGAAGAAAGACTTCAAATCAGAGAACTAATCTCAAAACTGGAAAACTAGAAACAGAAAAGTAAACTAAACTCAAAGTGAACAGAAAGAAGAAAATAACAAAGATTAGAGCAGAGATAAACAGAGTAGCAAAAACAAAACAAAACAATAGAGAGAATCAACCAAACCAAAAGTTGGTTCTTTGAGAAAATCAATAAAATTGACAAACATTTAGGTAGACTGACAAAGAAATAAAGAGAGGATACAAATATGAAAATCAGAAATGAAAAGGGGCATTACAGGGCTGAAATAAACAGGACTATAAGAGATTACTCTAAACAACTGTATGCCAATAAATTAGATAACCTAGATGAAACGGATAAATTCTTAGAACACAAGCTACCTACATTGACTGAAGAAGAAATAAAATATCTCAACCAACCAATTAATAGGAAAGAAAGTGAATCAATAATGAAAAACCTCCCAACAAAGAAAAGCCCAGGATCAGATGCCTTCACAGGGAATTTTACCAAACATCCCAAGAATAATTAGCATCAGTCCTGCTCAAACTCTTCCAAAAAATTGAAGAGGAGGGAACACTCTCTAACTCATTCTGTGAGGCCAACATCACCCTCATACCAAAACCAGATAAAAATATTGCAAGAAAAAAAATTACAAACCAATATCCTTTATAAATATAGATGTAAAAATTCTATACAAAATACTAGCAAACTGAATCCAACAGCAATTAAAAGAATTAAACACCATAATCAAGTGGGATATAGCCATGCTATGCAGGTTGGTTCAACATAAGAAAATCAATTAGTGCAATACACCACATTAATAGAATGAAGGATAAAAACCACATCATCTTCTCAATTGATGTAAAAAAAAGCGTTTGGCAAAATTTGGCACCCTTTCTTGATAAAATCACTTCAAATGCTAGGAATAGAAGGAAACTTCCTCAACATGAAAAAGGGCATTTATGAAAATCCCACAGCTAGGATTCTACTTAATGGTGAAAAGCTGAATGCCTTCCCCCTAAGATTAGGAACAAGACAATGACACCCACTGTTACCACCGTTATTCAACATTGTACTGGAAGTTCTTTCCAAAGCAGTTAGGCAAGAAAAAGAAATAAAAGGCATTCAAATCAGAAAAGAAGAATCAAAGTTTTCACTATTTGCAGATGACATGAATCTATATTTAGAAAGTCTCAAAAAATCTACAACAAAGCACCTACAGTTAATAAATGATTTCAGCAAAGTGGCAGGGTACAAGATCAACACCCCTAAATCACTAATGTTTTAATACCAAGCAATGAGCAATCAGAAAAAGAAATAGAGAAAAACTTCCATTCACAACAGCAACTAAAAGAATCAAATATCTAGGAATAAATCTAACTAAAGATGTAAAGGACTTATACACAGAAAACTACAAAACATTTCTAAAAGAAATCAAAGAAGAATTGAATAAAAGGCAGGGCATTTTGCATTCATGAATTGAAAAAGTATATATTATTACGATGTTAATCCTACCCAAAGCAATTTATAGATTCAATTCAATCCCAATAAAAATTCCAACAACCTTCTTTAGAGAAATGAAAAAGCCAGTCATCAAATTTATATGGAGGGGTAAAGGACCCCAAATAGCTAAAGCCATCTTGACAAAGAAGAATAATGTTGAAGGACACACACTTCCTGATTTCAAAACTTATTACAAAGCCACAGTAATCAAAACAGCATGGTACTGGCACTAGGACAGACATATAGACCAATGGAATTGAGTTAAGAGCTCTGAAACCAACTTTCACATTTATAGCCAACTGATTTTTGACAAGGAGCAAAGACCATTCAATTATGAAGGAATAGTCTCTTCAACAAATGGTGCTGGAGAAACTGGATCTCCATTTGCAAAAAAGAGAAGGTAGACGCTCCCTCACACCTAATACAAAAATCAACTCAAAATGGATCACAGACATAAATATAAGACCTAGAACCATCAAACTCTTAGAAGAAAATGTAGGGAAACCTCTTCAGGGACTTGTATTAGTCAACAATTTCTTAGACTTTACACCAAAAGCATAAGTAACAACAACAACAACAAAAACAGAAAAATGGAACCTCATCAAAATAAAAATAAAAAAAACTTTTGTGCCTCAAAAGACCTTATCATGAAAGTAAAACCACAACCTACATAAAGGGAGAAAATATTTGGAAACCACATATCTGATAAAAGTTTAATGTCCAGAATATATATATATAAAATCCTTAAACTTAACAACAACAGTAAAAAAACTCAATGAAAAAAATGGGCAAAGTACCCGAATAGACATCTCTCCAAAGAAGGTATACAAATTGCCAGAAATCACATGAAAAGATGCTCAACTTCATCACCCATCAGGGAAATGCAAATCAAAACCACAATGAGATACCATTTCATACTCATTAGAATGGCTGCTTTTAAAAAATGAAAAATAACAGATATACAGGGTTCCAATTTGTAATGATGGACATGGTTTGGCAGTGGATGGGAGTGATGGTAGCACAACAATATGAATATAAATAACTGCATGAAATATATATATATCTAATATGATTAAAGAGGGAAATGTTAAATTGTATACATGGTAATAAAATAAAAGTTTTTAAAAATCCATGGAATTACACTACATAGTGATCCCTAAGTTAAACCACAGATTATAATTAATAGTACAATTATAAAAATGTGCTATCATCAATTGTAACAAATGTTCCACACCAATTCAAAGTGTTAATATACCTTGGTATATGGGAATCCTGTACTTTATTCATGATTGTTCTCTAAGCATACAATTTCCATAATAAAGAAAAAACAAAGGTAGGTTTATGGGACAAAAACTGAAAAACTATATGAAACCATGATTTTCAAAACATTGGATTTCAGGCAAATTATGAAGGATAATAAGCCCTGATAGACTGGAAACAAGCAACATGAGCTCTACAATTACCCCAGGTTACAGTTTCCAAACTGTGTCCCAGGGACAGGGAACCAAGGCAGAGCCTGGCAAACTCCTTGAATTGAAGTGATAGAATAGAAAGTCTGGGGAGACCTAGGCAGCTAGTGTTATCAGAACAAACTACCAGAGAATAGAGAACTACTCAAATAGAAAATCCCAGAGATTTTCAGAAGATTCCCTTCAAGTATTGATATGAGTACTAACCAGAGCATGAATGAGGAAACTATCAGGGACCAGAGAAAGAACAACCCCAAAGATTTAAAAGTACCAATGCCTGGAAGTCACATAGGGCTGGAAATATTGCTTGTCCCAAAAACCAGACTTGAAAACCCCATGATTCACAAGACTTTGGGCAGAGAACTTAGAAGAGTCTTGCCTCTGTGGAGGCAAATAATTAATACCAGGCAGACCACCTACCTAGCAAATATTAAAAGACTCAAAATGATAGATTTTATCCAAATAACTTAATTGCATTCCATGAAGAAATTCAGTAATATTTATAGTAATACAAAAATATTCAGGTCCCAACATGATAAACTTCAATATCTGGCATCCATTCAAAAGTTATCAGGCATGCAAAAAAGTAGAAAAATATGACCCACGATAAAGAGAAAGGTCAATCAATCAAAACCAACCCAGAACTGGTATTGATGTTAGAATTAACAAACAAGGATTTTAAAATAATTATTAGAGCTGTATTTCATACATTCAAAAAACTAGAGGAAAGAGTGATTATATTAAGCAGAGACATAAAAGAGATTTTAAAAAAGATTGAAACTGAACTTCTAGAAATGAAAACTACAATATGTTAAGTTAAAAATACACTGCATAAGGTTAATTGCAGATTAGGCATTACAGCAGCCAAGTTTAGTAAACTTGAAGACAAAGCAAAAGAAAATATCCAAAATAAAAGAAAGAGAGAAAAGAACATTTTAGAAAGAACAAAGCATCAGTGAGTTGTGAGACAACATCAGCATACTTACTAAACATGCAATTGGAGTCCTCAAAGGAGAGGAGGGCGAGGCAAGGAACAAATATTTGAAGAACAATTGTTAAAAATTTTCCAAATTTGATGTAAAAAAAACCCCCACAGATTTAAGAATCTCAACAAATTTAACATTAGAAACATGAAGAAAATGCCACCAAAGTACATCATAATCAATCACAACCTTGATAAGAAGAACGTTTTAAAAGTCACCATAGAAAAATGACACATTATATACAGAGGAACAAAGATAAGGAAGACAGCAGATTTCTTCTAAGAGAGAGCTTAAGCAAGGAGACAAGACAGCAATATTTTTGAAGGACTGAAAGAAACAAACTGTTAACCTAGATTCTATATCAGTGAAAACACCTTTCAAAAGGGAAAAGGAAATAATGACTTTTTCAGAAATAAAAAAACTGAAAGCTTTCACGACTATACTACAAGAAATGTTAACGTCAGATTTACACAGAAAGAAAATGGTACCAGGTGGAAATTTGAATCTACACAAAGGAATGAAAAGCACTGAGAATGGTAACTACACAGATAAACGTACAAAATACTTTTCATATTATGTAAATCTATACTTGGCTGTTTAAGCAAAAGTAGTAACAATATAGGGTGTGGTTTACAGCATATGTAAAAGTAAAATGTGTGGCGACATTACCAAAAAGGCCAGCAGGGTAAAAGTAGGAGTATACTATTGCAAGATTTTAATATTATACATTAAATGGTAAAATATCACTTGGAGGTATATGGTGACAAGTAAATAATATATCCTGTAAATCTTAAAACAACAACTAACATAAAAATAAGCAAGGAATTATAGCTAATATGCCACAAAAGGTCACCAACGGAGATAAAATGGAATCACAAGAGTATGAAATTAATCTATAAAAACACAGAAAATGAGGAGAAAGGGAACAAAGAACAAATGGGATAAATAGAAAGTAATAGCAAATAATGTATTTAAATCAAATGGCAATAATTATATTTAATGCAAATCATCTAAATACCCCAATTAAAAACAGAGAGATTGTCAGATTGAATATAAACCAATTCCCAACCATATGTTGCCCTTCAAAAAAATATATTTCAAATATAAGTGAATAGATTAAAATTAAAAGGATGGGGAAAAATATGCATGATAACACTAATCAAAAAAGACCGAGAATGGCCTAGTAATATAAGGCAAAGTATATTTTGAAGCAACAAATATTAACAGGTGTTTTAATTTGCTAAAGCCTGCCAAGCAATATACTAGAAATGGATTCTTTTACAATGGAGATTTATTAATTTAAATTGAATCAGTTCTGAGGACATGAAAATGTCCAAATCAAGGCATCATCAGGAGATTCTTTTTCTCCTGAGCTTATCACTGCAGCTCTGGGTGATCAGGCACATGGTGGCATCTGTTCATCTCTCCCCTCAGCTTCTGGATTCCTCTCTGTCTCTGAAGCTGTTTTCTGTATCTGTGGCTTTTTATTCCTCCATTTATAAAAGACTCCAGTAAGATGATTAAGACCCTCCTGGGTCATGCAATATAATCAAAGACCCTTAACTGAAGTAATTTAATCAAAGGTCCCACCTACAATTAGTTTACATGCACAGGAATGGATTAGCACTAAGAACATAATTTTCTGGGGTCCACAAAAGACTCAAACCACCACATTTTACCCTCTGTAACTCAAAAATACATGTTCATTCTATATGCAAAATACATTCATTCCATCACAATATTTCAAAGCCTTAAATCATTTCAGTAACAGTATTAAGTACAAAATTTCATCAAAGTCAGTTATAGGCATGTAGTCTTGGGGCAAAATCCCCCTCAGGCCGTGGACCACTGAAATTTAGAAAACAAGTTATCTGCTTCCAATATACAAGGTTGTGGCAGTCATAGAATAAATGTTCCCATTGCCATAGGGAAAAATTAGAAGGAAAACAGAGATGTGGGTCCCAAACAGTTCTGAAAACCTGCAGGGCACACTTCATTAGATTTCAAGATCTGAGGGTCATCTATGGAATGACATCTTGTCCTTGGTTCCCAACAGAGCAGCAGTCTCAACCTTTCTAAGAGCTTGCCCAGCAACCATGTTCTCAGCTCCACCCTCATCAAGTATGGAAATGTCTGCCTAACTCTCAGCCCCACCCTCTGAGAAGACTGGGGTGATAGCCAGACACACCCCAATCTCTGAGGCACAAATTCAACCCTCTTTTAACAGTGAGGTAGTGGCCAAACTCTCCCCAATCCCCAGGGAATGCACTCTACTCTCTCTGAAGCCTGGGTGACAGCACTCTTTCTGAACAATGGGGCAGAAGGCCCACCCTCTCCAAGCTCCAAGACACATGCACCCTTTCTACACATATGGGTGGGTTCACTCTCTAAGCCTGAGAAGATATGTTCAGTCCAGACTTCAGCTTCCATAGCACTGCTTTTGAAGTCATTTTTCCTTCAATCTGTCCCTTTTCTGTCCCTTTTAGTCCAGGCTGGCAATGGTTCCATTCATACAAATCTCGCAAAAAAAAACTTGTTGGTTTCACATGCATGAAACAGGGGTCTAAGTCATCAGACAGTAAGACTTTCCACAGGTCCTTCCTGAATAACGGCATTTCTAATCTTGACTTAGACTGAAACACCTGGCTGGTTCCATGTTCAATTAAATCCTCACATGGGACACTATTGTCTGGGACTTGTTTCCAGAACCTCAGAATTTCCCACATCACCAATTTCTGGTGTCTTTGTGCCTGGGAGTTCTGCTCTCAGCTTATCCCTTTCCTCTCATAGTTTATAAGAGGCAAGGAGAAACCAGGTCACACTTTCTACATTTACTTTGGAAATTTCCTCAACTAAATATCCAAGCTCATCACTTTCAATTTCTGCCTTCCACCTAACATCATGAGTCAATCTGAAAAGTTTTCTGCCACTTTTAAACAAGGATCACCTTTATTCCAGTTTGCAATGACAAATTCATCATTTCTGTCTAAGGACTCATCAAAAGTATCTTTAGCAACCATATTTCTACTAACAGTCTCTTTTTAAAAAATCCTTTCTATCAAGCATCTCACAATTCTTTCAAAATCTACCATTTACTTACTTATAAAACTGTTCCAACAATTTTGGTATTTGCTTAGCAGTATATACCCCACTTCTGGTACCAATTTCTATTTTAATTTGCTATGGGCTGCCAAGCAATATACCAGAAATTGATTAATATTTACAGTGGGGACTTATTAATTGAAAAGCTCATATTTTTGAGACTGTGAAAATGTCCAAATTGAGGCATCATCAGAAGATGCTTTCTTCCTGCGCTGCAGCTGTGGGCATTAAGGCACATGGTGGTGTCTGCTCATCTCTCTCCTCTCCTCTGGACCTTGTTGTTTTCAGCTTTGGCTAAAGTGGCTTCCTCTCAGCTTTTGTGTTCTTTTCTTTAAGCTTCTGACTCCTGGAACCTTCTCTCTCAGCTTCTGGATTCCTCTCTGTTTCTGCAGCTTTTCTCTGTATCTGCAGCTTTTTATTCCTTCATTTATAAAAGACTCCAGTGAGAGGATTGAGACCCACCCTGGGTCATGCAGTATAATCTCTGGCCCTTGACTGAAGTAATTTAATCAAAATATCCCACCTACAATAGGTTTACATGCACAGGAATGGATTAGCTCTAAGAACAAAATTTTCTGGGGTCCCCAAAAGGCTCAAACTACCACAACAAAGATAAAGAAGAACATTCATAAGGATAGAGTTCAATTTATTTATTAAGTGGACTTAATCTTGAATAATTAGGCACATAATAACAGAACTTCAAAATACACAAAGCAAAAATTGATAGAACTGCAAGAAGAAATAGACAAAGCCACAATTATAGTTGGGGGTTTAAATATTCCTCTCACAATAGTTAATAGACTATGTAGATAGAAAATCATCAAGGATATAGAAGATTTGAATACTATCAACCATCTTGACAATTGACCTTTTAAAGAACATTCCACACGATATAATAAAAATATATTCTTTCCAAATGCACACAGAATATTTACCAATACATGCCATATTCTGGGCCAAAAAACAATTTCAATATGTTTAAAGGACTCGAGTCACACAAAGCTTGCTCTCTGACCACAACAGAATTAAATTTAACATCAATAACAAAAGGACCTCTGAAAAATAAACTAATATTTGGAAACTAAATAACATACTTTTAAATAATCCATAGGTCATAGAAGAAAACAAAATGGGGAAACTAAATAGCATTTGAACTGAATGGAAAGGAAAACAACATATCAAAGTTTTGGAGATGCTGCTGAAGAACAAGTAATACCACTAATTGCTTCTGTTATAAAAGAAGAAAGATATCAAATTAATTACTTAATCTTCCAATTTTAGAGATTAGTAAAGTAAGGAACTTCAACTCAAATTAACTAGAGGGAAGGAAATGATAAAGATCAGAATGAAAATCAAAAGAAAAATCTGTGAAAGTAAAAGTAGGTTCTTTTAGAAAATCAATAAAACTGGTAATGCTTTAACTAGACTCATCAGTAAAAAAGAGACATACAAATTACCAGTATCAGGAAGAAGATAGTTGACATCAGTATAGATTCTATAAATATTAACAAGCTAATAAGGGAATAATTTGAGGTTGACTGAATTCTCTTATGAACAACTTGAGATAGGCAGAATTTATAAATTATAATACAAATCTTCCTTGTATTATCCCCTACCCTTTGAGTGTTGGTGGAATCTGTGAATATAATGAACTATCAGTCCCCAAATTGAATTATTTTATTTTGCAAAAGGAAGTTACCCTGGGTGAATCTGACATAATCAGTAGATCCCTTAAAAACACAGAAATTTCTCCAGATAGTCATAGAATAGAAAGTCAGAGAGACAGGCTCTGGCTTATCTGAAAAAAAAAAGTCAACATCCATGTTGTAAAATGCCTGTAGGGACAAAGTGGCGAGGAATTGTGAGAGGCCTCCAGGAGGAGAGTGAGGTCTCTGGCTGACAGCCAGGAGGAAAATGGGGACTTCAGTCCTGCAACCACAGGAAAATGAATTACTTCAGAATTGGTAAGCTGATGAGAGGACCTGAGCTGCAAATTAGACCTAAAAGCCTAATTGACACCTTAATTTCAACCTGGTGGGATACAAAGCAGAAAATCTAGTTACAATGTGCATGGACTTGTGTTCTACAGAAACTGTGAAATGATAAATTTATGGGGGTTTTTTTATTTTGTTTTGTTTTTAATTTGAGGTACCAAGACTGGGGATTGAACCCGATCCTTGTATGTGGGAGGCTGATGCTCAACCACTGAGCCACGTCAGCTCCTCTGAGTTGACTCCTTCATCTGTTTGCTCATTGTTTTGCTCATTGTCCACTCGTTTCTTTAGGAGACACTGGGATCCAAACCTGGGACCTCCCATGTGGGAGTTGGGCACTCCACTGCTTAAGCCATATCCATTCGCCCTATATTGTTTTATTAAGTTTGTGGTCATTTGCTACACAATAATAGAACTGATACAAACTTTATGCCAATGAATTTGACTATTTTGATAACATGAACAAATTCTGTGAAAGACATAACCTACGAAAGCTCATTCAAGAAAAAACAAAATACCCAAATAGCTATTAAATAAATTAAATTTGTTAGTTAAAACCTTTCCACAAGGAAAACTCTTAGCCATATTTGCTTCACTGGTTAATTCTATCAAACATTCAAGGAAGAAAAAAATATCTATTTGATACATGCTATTCAGGAAATTACAAAGGAGTAACTCACTCTATGAATCCAGTATTGCTCTGATATAAAAACAAAACAGAGGGAACAGAGGTGGCTCAAGCCGTTGGGTGTCTCCCTCCCACATGGGAGGTCCATGGTTCAATTCCTGGTGCCTCCTAAAAAGAACATATGAAATGTTTAGGAATAAATATGACAAATACGTGAAAGTCCTGTTCAATAAAAAGAACAAAATATCCTTGAGAGAAATTTAGTAACTAAATTAGGAAAAGATATAAAGTGTTCCTAGTGGAAAAACACAATATTGCTAAGTCAGTTCTCCCCCAATGTATCTAAATATTCAACAAACTCCCAATCAAAATCCCAGCATACTTTTTGATAGAAACTGAAGAAATGATTCTACAATTTGTATGGAAATGCAAAAGACTTTTTATAGTAGTCAAAACAGTATTGAAAAAGAACAAAATTGGAATATTAAAACTACCTGATTATTATAAACCCTCAGTAATTAAAACAGTGTGATATTTTTGTAAAAATACATGAATAGGTCAGTTGAATAGAGTAAAAATTCAGAAATAGACTCACACATCTATTGACAAAATGATTTTTGACATAGGTGTAGTGGAGAAAGGATAATCTTCTCAATAAATAGTACTAGAAAACTTGAGTATCCACATGCAAAAAATAAAAATAAAAAAACTCACTTTGCACCATAAAAATTAACTCAAAATGGATTTGGGGAAAAAATGCCAACAATATATAATAAAATACATATTCAGAATATATAAAGTACTGCCAAAATTCGTTAAGAAAAAAAAAAAAATCTCTCAAAAGTTGGCAAAAGATTTGAACACTTTAGTGCAAAAGATGTTTGAATAGTGAATAAACACATAAAGAGATGCTCAATTGCTCAGTACCATTAGTCATTAGGGAAATGCAACCTAAACCACAATCAGATAATACTTTACACTTATTAGAATGGCAACAATGACAACAACCAAAACTGGCCATACCAATTATTGGCAAGAATGTGGAGCTGCTGAAACTATCATGCACTCTTGGTGTGAATGTAAAATAAAACAACTACTTAGGAAAGCAATCTGTCTGTTTCTTTAAAAATTAAACATACCCCTACCGTGTGATCCAGTCATTATACTCCTAGGTATTTGTCCAAGAAAAGTAAAAGCATATGGCCATACAAACACTTTTATACAAATGTTTATAACAGATTTATTTGCATTAGCTCTAAACTGGAGACAACCCAAATATCCACTAACAGATGAATGGATAAGCAAACTGACATTTATATATATAATATATATATATATAAATATATATATATTATATATAAATTCCACTATAAATATATATATAGGAATACTACTCAACAATACAAAGAATGAATTATTGATACATATTAAGGCATGAATAAATCTCAAAATAATTGCTGACAGAAAGAAGCAAGACAAAAGTGTATATATTGTTTGAATTCTTTTCTATAAAATTCTAGAAAATGTAATCTATAGGTACATAATTTCAATCAGTGGCTGCCTAGGGATTGGGTAGTGATGATGAGGGATGGGAGAAAAGGATTATAGAGGAGCAGAGAAAAACTTCTGGAGATGATTGATATTTTCATTATCTTGATTGTGGTGATGACTTCACAGGTGTATACATACGTCAAAGCTTATCAAATTATATACTTGAAATACATGCAGTTTATTTCACATCAACTATGCTTCAATAAAGTTGTTAAAAATGGGGCTGCTGTTTAGAAATAGGCAGAGTTCAGTAAGCAAAAACTGAGTTTTCGTTATAATTAGAAAATAATTAGAAAAAACAAAAGTGCAAAACCTTTTGGCTGTGATTACTTGCAGATGCATCTGACAAGAATGCAAATAAATTAGAAGCTTACTAAGTATTGAGAGAATGTAAAAAACAAAAAACAAGTTTTATACCAGAAAAATGTGTAACTGTACAACCCACCAAACATACTTAGGCCCCTAAACAAGCAAGATGATAGCTGTGAAAACCACATGCCTAAAAACAATCCGGGACTTCCAGAAGGAACAAACATCTAGGAAAAGCAATTTTGCAATACTTGCTCCTTGGGGTTAAATACTTGCGGACCAGTTTGTCCACTTTTCTGATTGGGAGCTTTTTTTATGGTTTTCTTATACTAATCCACCATTTCAGGTCCTGGGCCTGATTGAGTGGGCTATGTATCTGATCTGCAAGAGGTCCTCAGCTTTGATATGTATGAGAGAAGTATATGCAGAAATACTTGTGAATGTGGCAGTGACTGCCAGTCTATAATTGCTGGTTAGAGACCCCAATGACTATTACTCCCTTCTTCCATAGAGATAGAAAGTTTTAGTTGGTCATATGATGAAATGGGATTATGCTTACATTTTCCAGCTTTCCTTGCAGCAGTGTGTGATTATGTACTGCATTCTTGTCAATGAACTGGAAGCAGCTGTAGGCCACTTTGGAAGGTGTCCTTAAAGAGTGTGACATGCCCTTCTTAATCCCTTCTTGCTTCCTGTTGATCAGAAGGCAGTTATAATGACTGGAACTCCATTTGCCATCTTAAACCATGAGATGACATGTACAACACAGCAACAAGACAGAAGGAACCTGGACTCCTGACACTGTGGGTACTCTATATAAGTTCTAGATGCCTGTTTCCAGACTTGGTTTACACTAGAAAGAAAGAAATTTCTATTCTGTTTAGGCCACTGTTACTTTTGGATTTCTATTACTCTCACACTGAACCTAACCCTAAATGATTCACTATAGGTAACTGTTCTTTCTTTCTTTCTCTTTCTTTCTTTCTCTTTCTTTCTTTCTTTCTTTCTTTCTTTCTTTCTTTCTTTCTTTCTTTCTTTCTTTTTCTTTCTTTCCTTCTTTCCTTCTTTCCTTCTTTCCTTCTTTCTTTCCTTCCTTCTTCCTTCCTTCCTTTTCTTTTTTCTTTCTTTCTTTCTTTTCTTTCCCTATCATCATCTTTCATCTATCTATCTATCTGTCTATCTATCTAATCATCTATTATGACAAAACAAATTGTAGAAAGAAATAAAACCACCAAGTAGAGTAAGTCAGTTGTACAAGCTCAATCTCTCCCTAGAGACAAACTATATGGAAACTATATTATCAGATCATTGATAAGTAAAACTTATATCACTGTTTCAAAGCCTACTAAGAAGAAAATGCCCCAAGGCATGTTCTCTCTCATCAATAGCTCCTTGGATACTCTGTGTTCTAGTTACAAATGCTATTACTTCTTAATAATTATTTCTTATGTTCCAAGCCAAATGAAGTATCCAAATTCTCTACAGACACTCCCACAATTTTGGTTCATAACTTTTTCATGCACTTTCTTTTACCTGAAATATTCTGCCTTCCATCTTCTTCAATTTAAATGTACTGCTCCTTTACATTAAAGTTTCTTAAAGTTGGTCTGGAGACTCTTTCAGTTGCAAGATCGAATTATTTTCATAATAATACTTAGGCATTATTTGCCTTTTTCAACTCTCATTTTCCCCCAAGTATACAGTGGAGTCTTCCAGAGCCTACATGAATTGTGGTGTCACAACAGATTGAATGCAGAAGCAGATATAAGAATCCAACTGTATTATATTAAGCCAGGCATTCAAGAATGATTCACAACCAATTGTTTGATAGAAATGATAATAAATTTTTTACTGACAACTCATTTAATATCCCTGATTCAATTTCCTTGCATGGCCAAAAACATCTATATTATTTGCCCATAATTAATTATTTATTTAATAGAAAATTATGAGCCTATTTGTAGGCTGTGCCTAGGTCTCTGGTCATAATTAAACACAACAATGTCGATCTTAATTATCTCTGAACTTCAGACTATCATGAATGTAAACTTTTCAATATGTTAAGATATGGAGACTCTAGAATTAGGTTAGGGCAGTGTGTAGAATGCACTAGGCAAGACTTGCTCCAATATTGCCAGCTACTTTAGGTTTTGCATTAAGCTTTTTGCACCTAAGTTTATGTTCCTATTTAAAATAACTAAGAAATCCAAAGGTTAGGACAATCGTTTACAAAGGCCTCTGCCAGGTCCTGGCTTAGTTCAAAGTAGAGAAGTGTCCAATTATGTTTGAGGAGGGTGAGTCACAGCTAGGGTCATAACAGGGACCTGCAGAAGTTTGACAATATGGCTGTTGACTGACACCCAGAGTCAGGTTTCTCCAGGAAACAGAACCAACAGGAGATATATATTAATTATTAATGTAAATATTATAAGATTTATTGGAGGAATTGGCTCATGAAACTGTGGGGATGGGCAAATCCTAATTCCATAGAGCAAGCCACAAGCTTGGAACTCTGATGAAGTCTTTAGTTGAGTTCCCCAGGAGAAGCTGGCTGGCTGAAATACAAGTGGAAATTCTTCCTTCTGACTGTTGAAGTCTATTCTCCTTTTAAGGCCTTTAACAGATTGGATGAGACTCCTCTCATTGCTGAAAGCAATTTCCTGAGTTGATTGTAGAGGTAATCAGCCAAAGATATGGTCAACTTATTGATGATTCAAATCCATGAAATATTCTCACAGTAACAATTAGGCCAGTGCTTGCTTGAGCAAACAACTGGACATTCTAACCTAGCCAAGTTGACACACGATCTTAAACATCACACCCACTGTTAGGTGGTCATGTGTACCGTGGGGAAGTTCAGGCAAATGCAGAGTTTTAAAGAATGAAATAACATATGAAGGCAAAAGTAAAAGCACTGTGTTGGTGGTTGAGAAGCCTTTGGGCCGTGATTGCAAAATGTCCCCTGTGGAAAAGCTGAGTTTTGTGCAGGGTTCTCTTTTTGAGTTGGCTGGATTGACGACACTGTTTGGTTTAGCTGCCCCTTGGTTAGGCTTACTTTCTAATAAATATAACTTTTTAAAAATATTCTAAAATGATTATATCAAATACACTGCTCCCGGTAAACAGGAGGTTATGTTTACCAGAAGTTATCTGGACAACCCACACAATGAAGGAATCATTATTCCCTAGTCATCTTAACTGATAGGTAAAGTAGTCCATAGTCCATGAATTAGTACTTTTTAAAACATCCACTAATTGCTTTTCTAATTTTGTTTCTAAACCATTTGAAAGTTTGAGTTTAGACTTAGAACATTGCAACTATACCTAAAGTTACAATAAATTTTGCTATTCTGACTACATCTAAAAAAAACAAAACAAGCATATCCTGTTAAATCAGCCTAGGTATCAATTTGCTTTTGGTCAGTCAATTCTGTCAAAGTTAATTTTGGAACTAGCTTGAAATTATAAAAGTGCAAGAAGAAAAATTATTTTAAAATTCTTTAATTCCACACAGAAATCAACCAGTTTAAATTTCTGGACTAAAAAACCAAATCAAGAAGGAAAACTCAAGAATTCTATTTATTTAAATTTAGTAATCTTTTGGTGATCCTTTTAGTAGTAGTGTGGTGGTGTTGTTTTTTTTGTTTTTTTTTTTTGTATGTACTTTGGAAAAGTAGCAGGTGATTAAAAAATGAATCTGTATTTCATTCCGTCAACAAACAATTATTGAGTGTCTAATATGTACCAGGAACTGATAAAGAAAGCTCCTTCATAAAATATTCTAGTTACCTCAATAGAGTGAGGTGGAAGTTCTGCTAGAAAAAGTAAATGGTCACTACTCTTGAGTATAGGAAAGAACTTGAGCCCACTTGAATTCATTTACTTCTATTATAGATAGAAATGTTATTAGCAGCAACATGTCAGCATCCTTAAAAAATACCTACTTTAGTTAGATTCTTAAGCAAGAGCTTAGATAAAAATGAATCATTTGAGAATTCTGTAGTCTCTGCAGTATGGATAAATTTTAACCAAAAGAAGCAGGTAAATTAAATATACCCAACTTCATTAAAAATATAGATTAGACAATTGTAAAACTTTGAATTCATTTTAACAGTCATTCCTTCTACCCTAAAGAGATGAAAACAGCTTTCTTGACTGTAATTAGGTGATTGTCTCTGTCTAGCCTTCAGTTTTTGACCCATTACTCCCACCTAAAACCTAAAATTATCATTGATATTGCTAACTAAATTTTGCAGTATTAACATTATTAGCATTATTAAACAGTAATATTAAACAATACTGTATTATATTTGCAGAAAATGCTGCTCTTCCATTGCAAATTACTTACTATTTAGGAAGACATGAATTTCTAGTGTCTAATGTTTCTCATAAGATTTCTTTCTTTTCCTTTTTTCCTTTATGTTTCTGTCCTGTTCCATTCTACTCTTCTCTAATTCCCTTGAATTTTCTGTCCATACCAGTACTGTTTTTGTTGTTTTTGTTTTTTAATGCTATTGCTTGCCCATGTTGTTGCTGGCATATCTCTGTATCTACGACCTCGAACGTCCATCTGGGTCTTTCTCTCTATGGTTTGCTTTTGTATTGGTTCTGTGAAAAATTGCAAGAGCTATTTATCTGCCTCTTATAAAATGCCAGCATTTGGATTTGAAAAGACAAGCTTCCAGGCTGTATCATCTGAAAAGTACTTGTTACAGGAAAGAAAAACATATTGTTTCTCTAACATGGCCATAGCTTTCATGATAAAGCACCTGTCACTTATCAAGGCCTCTAATTGAAACGAGAAACCATGCAAAATCACCACCTCTTTAAATCTACTTTTAATTCTTCATATGTGCTGAATAAACAAACACGTGTGATGTCACAAGGAGATTTTTGGAGAAATACAAATGATTTCTAAAGAAAGTTTCTTTTTCTTCTATTTTTAACATACCATGAATAGATGAGTATAGCCCAAAAAGTTCTGGAGATTTTTTAAAGAGTGTAAGCTGGGCAAGCATTTCCTGGAATTGATCTTGATTGGAGGCATCTGGTTTAAAATATCAGTATTGCAAAGAGGCTTTGAGACTCCACCTTGAGCCAGCAAATGAATTTGAGTGAGTCATGCCTAGAAAAGCCTCTCCTGTTGGGATAGCAATCCTACAGGTTCTTTTGAAATTGAGTTTCTTTGTGAAAACTGGCACTGACATGCTTCTGGGTTTCTTGGACTTCAAAATTCTAAGAACACGAGAGGAGATCTGATAATAATTTTTGTCTGTAGACTCAGAAAATTGATGTGAAGCACTGTAAAATTCAGAAGTTTTGTACAATAATTAATGGCTTTTGGGTCATTGTGGAATCCTATCTTATTAAAGAATGATCTCATTAATCATTCCCACAAAATTGAAAAGTTGTGTTTATTCCAAGAAAAGTCTCTTATGCTCATTGCACATATATTTCTTATTTAAATGAGTCATCTTCTTAAGCTAAACGGGCTTCAAACATTAGTACGACATGTTCTACTTGATACATTACAATTGTTTCCACCCTTTTTTCAGAAGTTACTACATAAAACAGATAAAAATTAGTTGCTTGAGTGAAAAAAAAGGAGGTCCAACACACTCATGCACCTTTATTCTCTACTCCAACCTGAAGAACTTCAGCAAAACCCCAAGACTCTATGGAGCTGAGACCCAAAGAAGATCTAATTCAAGTCAAAAAGTTTCTAAGCACAGAGCCTTGACAAGCCCAGTTTTCAGTGCTTATAATAATACAGTTGTTGCCACAGATTTTGTAATCTTAACACTTAAGGTTTACTAAAATGCAGAAATATATATATTTTTAAGAATGTAAGAATGCAAGGATTTTTATGTTCTCTATAAGCACTACCAGTATTTTCCATATTTCATTTTTGATAATTTTAAAATCACATATTTATTAATATAGAAAAATCTAGAAATTATAGCAAAGCAAAGAAAGAGAAAAATAACAATATTAGTAGAGTCCTTTGTATATGCTGTCAAGCTGTATCCTATGTGCCTTTACATGTAGCAATTCGTTTAAATCTCTCAACAATCCTATGAGATCATTATTATTATTTGTCCTATTTTACAAATGAGAAACCAAGGAATATACAGGACAAATAACTTGCCCACTGTTACATAGTGGGCAGAAAGAAAAGTGACTGAGGTTTAAATATATTGTGTACATACATAGCCTCATATTCTATTATTCTTTTCATTGAACAACATATTTCCACGTTAATAAATATGCTGGTCAATGGTCATTCCATACACACACAAACTCCGTACAAATTAGATTCTTTCAAAAAGGAATCAATACACATAATCCCTCTCCCTCCCTCTCTCTCTCTCTCTCTCTCTCTCTCTCTCTCTCTCTCTCCAAGTTGTGTTCTACAGAGTTCCTTTCAAGATAGATGAGGAGATTGCAAAGAGGAGCACTCACCCCATAATTTAGCCAAAACAACTCCAATTTTATCTATTTTGTTCAAATAATGGTCCTGCAGATTTTTTTAAAAGTTGTAAAGTTTAATTTTAGTCAATAGATAAAATGTGGGCCAGCTTTCAAATTGCTTCCCAGAATTAACTAATGAATAACATCCTATAACCATTTGCAATGTCAAATGCAAAAAGAATACTACCTCAGGAAAAGGCAATATGTTAAAATTCCTGAGGTTAAGTCTTTCAGATAAGAGGTCAACAAAAAGTACTATTAACAAAAGGTAGCATTGGTCTGTTAGGTTAGAAGAGTCAGTAAAGTTGGAGATGATAATTAATTTAAACTAGTGACAAGAAACTTCACTACTGAGATAAAAACTTAAGGCAAGAAACTGAAAAGGGAAAACAAAGGAATTAAAGTGTATTCTACATAGAAAGCACCATTTTAACAACTCCATAAAAAAAAGGAGTGACTAATCAGATTGGTATATAAATAAGTTTCTTTCATTGAGTAATTGGGAAACAAAACATGGGTGTAAATACTTTAACCATTGGATTAGTCTGGATAACATGATCCCGTAAAATAATCAAATTAATTATGCAATTGACAGACATAAAAAAAAAAAAAAAGAAATAGGAAGAAAAATAATCAGTCCCAATGAAAACATCAAATTCAATTTTAAGAATTCTAGTAAATATGCTTTCTTCACAAAATTTAAATTATATTTTTTTTTCAGTTACTGGGTAGAGAAGATATCAAAAATGTTTTTTTTTCAACATTTAAAGTTAATGATATCTAATTAATGTATGTTTGGAGACTAAATGACCATTAAGAAAGAAATGAAATGACAAAAACAAATTTACATTCATTAAAATGCATACAATATAAGGATTAAATGTACCAAATTTCATATATTTACCACAAGGAACTACTTCTCAAAATTTTATCAGTGTGAAAAATTGTGACTCTAAAATAACTGATTTTAAAATGTTTACTATGGAACACAATGTCTGAGTGATTTTAAAAGGCACTTTATCTTCAGGTAAAGGATAGATTATGAAATATTTTTA
The DNA here is from genome assembly GCA_029593785.1 of Cabassous unicinctus. Lineage (NCBI taxonomy): Eukaryota > Metazoa > Chordata > Mammalia > Cingulata > Chlamyphoridae > Cabassous > Cabassous unicinctus. The sequence continues at coordinate 58,451 of JAQZBX010003920.1, forward strand.
TATCTGCTGCTAATAATATTCCTCTGTCAATTCACTTAGAAATTTTTAAATCCCATAGCTCACTCTGTAATTTTCAATCACTCAACAAACCTATCACTTTACTCATGACATAACATGAATTATGAAGCTCCTATTTTAATCTTTGTCCTGAGACATCTCAAAATACAAAGCAAAGCAAAGTTGAAAATAATACCTTTTAAAAATGTTGTTGAGAGTTTTTTTTATAAACAACAAATTGTACTATCTTGGACACCCATGAATAATGAAAATAAGCTTTCAGTTGTGTAGTATACTCAATAGATGAGATAATCTGGTGATTTGCTTGCACATCTTGTTAAAATAACAAATGATGGCACTGGACAAGCATGTGCACTTTGTTTATGAAAAGTATATACACAAAAACCAAACTGTGGATCCTTCTTACTGGGGTTTCATTTTTATAGATTGATGGCTAAGTTAATATTGTTTTGGAAATTTTATTTAAAGTAATGGAAATAATTAAAAGTGGATTTATGATTTTTTTTCTAGAAAATTTGACAATGGAATAGCATGCAATGAAATGGTGAACAATAGAGTGATATACAATGAGATTTTGAAAGGAATTTTAATGAACACTTGACAGATTTTCTTATATTTTAATGATTTGAAAAGTAAATTTGTATACTGATGAACTAGAATATAATGCAAGAAATGACCAATATACCAAAATAGATACAAAAGAGTCTTTTTAACTATTGACCTTTTCTCCACTGTTTTGTTAAACCTCCTGTATCTCTAATTTCTGATTATAGCAAAATTTAGACCATGCCCTATATTTTAGTTTCCTAGCTGCTAAATCAAATACCATACAATGGCTTGGCTTAAACAACAGGAAATTATTAGCTCATGGTGTTGAAGCTAGGAAAAGTCCAAAATCAAGGCATCAACAAGGCGATGCTTTCTCCCCAAAGACTGTCGCATTCTGGGAATGGCTATGCGTGATCCTTGGGTCCTTGGCTTTTCCATCACATAGTGCGGCAGTTTGAAATTATTTTATGAATACCAAAAAGAGAACTATTATGTTTGTAAACAAATCTATTCCTCTAGATTTAATACTCTATGATTGCATTAAATTCAGTTGGTGGGCTTTAGATTACTTGATAAGATTGCTCTAGGGCTTTTGATTGGACTACTTCAGTAAGGCATGACTCAGGTTGAGTCGCAGGCCCCTAGCTGGGTCTGATATAAATGCAAACACAGAGAAAGACTCAGACAGACACAGGAAAAAGAAGCCACCATGTTTGATCCTGCCATGTAAGAGGGAGGACTACTGGATCGCTTAAGCAGGAAGCCCTAAGAGTCTGGGCCCACAATGAGTTTCAGAAGAGACATGAGCCCAGAGGGGAAAGCTGAAACCTCAGTAGAGATCAGGGGCCATCTTGCTTCACCATGTGGCAACACACCTGAATCAACAGTACCTGACTTTGGTGAGAAAGTATCTCTGATGGTGCCTCAGTTTGGACTTTTCATGACCTTGGAACTGAACTTTTACCCCAAATAAATCACTTTAAAAAGTCATTCCATTTCTGGTACTTTGCATTGGCAGCCCTTTGGCAAACTGAAACACATGACAATGCACATATATATATATATATGTGTTTCTTACTGAGTATTTTTCATTTATCCAAAGAAAGAAAAATATCCCCATCCTGACCTCATGTAGCTCTAAAACAAAATCAGTGCCACAGTCATCACTGTTTGCCTCAACCACTACAAACAATGATGTGAATATAGAAAGACAAGTAGATAATCCAAACAGATTTACTACAGAAATATATATATATATATATATATATATATATATATAGTTTACTGATAGACATGGGAGAATTTCATGCATGAATTGGAAATAGTGCTAAAAATTAAGGAACTATCATAAATTCTGAAATGAAAATAAAAGCTATCAGCAAGTATCTGAACTGCTTAGTAAGTGCCCAAGATACAAATTCCTCACCAACAAAATCCTCCAACTTCAAGCTTAAAGAAAAATTTAGATATGAATTTATTATCTTATTGATGGTCAACAACAGTTCTAAAGAATATCTAAAGAATATTAAGACTGTTGCTGGTTGTTGGGAAAGGAAATCATAGCCTGTTTTAGTTTGCCAAAGGGCTGCCGATTCAAAGTACAGAAATGGGATGGCTTTTATAAAGGGGATTTATTTGGGGTAAAATCTTAACAGTTCAAAGGTCATGAAAAGTCCAAATTGAGGCACCATACGAGGTGCTTTCTTACCAAAGTCATCTGCTGTTGATCCTGTTTTCCCAGCTCATGGCAAAGCAAGATGGCCACTGATCTCTGCCAAGGTCTCAGCCTTCTCCTCTGGGCTCACCGTCTCTTGGGACCCAGTTCCTGGAGCTCAGCTGTGAGCAACCAGGTGTAGGGCTTGTCTCTTTCCAGGACTCCTCTACCAGTCTCGCTGCTCTGTTTTCCTCCCAAGTTCCTCTGTAAGCTTTTAGGCACATAGCAGGGTTCATCTCCTCTTGAGCTGCTCTGTGGGTCCAGCCTCTTAGGGGCTTCATGCTTAAGCAATCTCCTAGTTTCTCTCACATGGTAGGATCAAAAATGGCAGCTTCCTTTTCCTGTGTCTGTGAGTAACTCTCTCTGTGTCACCATTTATATCAGACCCAGGCAGGAACCTGAGTCACGCCTCACTGACGTAGTCCAATTGAACGGGTCTCACACCCATAGGAATGGATTAGCTCATAAGCATAATCTTTCTCTTTTTGGGATTCATAAAATAACTTCAATTGCCGCATAGCCATAGGTGGAGTATAAATGATTTTTAAAAGTTGGTCAGATAAGGGATATTACAAGACAAGGCAAGGGGTTGAGGTGGAATTTTAAAAATAATATTCACAATATTTTACAGTTAAATTAGCATATAACAAAGTAATTTTTAATGGTATCCATAGGCTCCATGTATTAGAGAGAAGTTCACAATATTAATTCTGGAATTACAAAGTGAATGCTTCTCCCATGACAGATTTATCTAAGACTGAATAACTGACTTTTACTATCATTTCTAGATATGTCTCATCTGTGAAATTGACTTAAGAGAATCATCTACTTTGTAGGGTAGTATGAGGATTAAATGAGCTAATACATGTAAAACACCTAGAATGGGACTCACCATTCCCTCAGCTATCACCATGATATAAGCTATCATGTTCTCTCCAAGAACATTGCAAAAACAAACTACCTGGTTTCCTTTTTTCCTCCTGCTCCTCTACAGTCAATATATCCAGAGTTATTCTTTTAAACATAAATCAGATTATGACGCTCATCTTCTTTAATTTTCCTTGGCTCCTATTTTTCATTCCGTAAAAACCAAAGTCCTTGAAATGACCCACAAGGTCCCTCTGGTTTAGCCCCTCCTTACCTGACCTGGTTTCCTACTGCTTTCTCCCACACCAGCTAAGGTCCAGGCACACTCGCTTCCCTAATGTGCCTTTTCACTTGTTGTTCTCTCTGCCTGGATGGTTCTTGCCCCAGATATACACGTCTTGCTCTCTCACCTCCTTTAGGTCTTAACTCAAAGATCACTTTATATGAGAGGACTTCCAAGACCAACCAAATGTTCCTCCTATTTAACAGCCTTTCCTTGCTCCCTAACTTAGCTTTACTTTTCTCTATAACATTTATCACTGCCTAGCATATCATGCATTTATTCATTTGTTGTTTATGATCTATCTTCCTTGTGTCAGACATCTGTTTGACCCTCCAGAAACACTTCCACATTTCTCTACTCTGCTTTTTTGCCCCCATGAGGCTCATCTGTATTGATATAGTCACTATATCAAGGGACTCTATGTTCTCTGGCATCTGGTTGGGTTTGATTCATGTGGAACCCTAGCAATGTAAAGAAGGGAGAAAAACAAAGTTAGGTTATTTATTCCCCTTGATCCTTTCAGGCTGGCTGTTTTCCTCCCCTGAAGGGTACTTCTCTTCTCAAGGGTGATTTCCTCTACATCTACACTACACATACACTACTCAAAGTGTGGTCCAAAGAACCACACTATTGGCATCACTGGGAATTGAGTAAATATACAGACTGTTAGGTCATAACTGAAATCTACTGATTCAGAATCCGTTATTTAACAAGACTCCTGGGTGATTCTAGGTATGTCAAAGTTTGAAGATTACTGCCTGTATATCTCTGTAGATTCTAGCAATTATACCCTTTGAATTTAAGGACATTATCAGCAAAATTCTACTAAAGCCAATTTATTGTACTATCCTTTGTGGTTTCCCTAATCTTGCCAATACTTTTGTAAGTACTTCTTTTAGTCAAATCCTTCTCAAATTATCCTGTGTCTGTTTATTGGAATCCTGACTGATCCACTAGATTATGAACTCGAGGACAAAGGTTTTTTGTTTGTTACATTTACTGTTGTATCTTCAGCTCCTTCGGTAGTTTTTTTTTTTGTT
>JAQZBX010003921.1:0-62820 GCA_029593785.1 Cabassous unicinctus
TTGTCATTGTTGTAAGGTTCCTTTTGACACTTGATTCCTCTTATTTTATATCCTTGCAGTTGTCTGTGTTTCCTTGAAAAAAAATATTAGGACCAGAGAAAAGGAAAGATAAGGAGAGAAAAAGAAAAATAGTGATGATTATTTTAGAAAAGTTAGAAGAGGAACCATACAAGACTTAGGAAAATAAATGTTATATGAATAAAAAAATTAAATTGTACAAAGGAATAAGAACAAAAAAAGGTGGAATAGAAATAATGAAACAAGGAATGAAATAGAGAAAAAATAGAATAAAGTAAATGGCTGGAATGATGAGAGGAGAGGAAAAGATAAAAAAGGGAGAAAGAATTTAAATAAAAAGAAATCCAAACAAAAAGAGGTGGAATGAAAGAAAAACAACAGAAGATAATAAAGTGATGGAAGGAAAAGAAATAAAGTAGGTAGAAAAAAAAAGTAAAAGGAAAAGAAAGGAAACAAAGAAAGGGGAAAGACCACAAACAAGAAAAACAACAACAACAACAAAACCAACAAACAAAAACAAGAAAAAACAATCCAGGAGAAACAAGCTTCCCTCTTAAGCCCTTCAGGAGTTTATCAGGCTGTCAGTGCTCATGAATCAGTCACCTTTCAGTATGCCCTCTGAAGGTGTTGTACTGGGTTTTAGAGAATAAAGTTTAGAAATAAAATAGGAATCAATAAAAAAAATTAGAAAATGAAATATAACAAATCCTAGAAAAACTAAAACAAGAAAAAAATCTGTCTACATGGTCCTTGTCATAAGGTACCAGGTGGGTGCCTGATAATGTGGTGATTCATTATCTAGATCAATTCTCTATGGAGACCCAGGAATTGAAACAAGGACCTTTTACATGCAAGGCAGGAATTCTTCCATTGAGCTACAATGGCTCCACAGCTTAAGCAGATTTCAGAAACTTATCTGGCTCTCACTGCCCTCTTTCATTAAAGTAGGTTAGGCTTCTAACAGTTTGCCAAGCTAGGCTTTTTAAGCACTTATCTCCAACCCTTCTCTACCTTAGTTCCTCTTTCTCCCAGGTTAGATGGGTGTGATAGCCTGCCTGATTAGATATTCCCTCTCCGCTCCCTGCAGCCACCTCAGTGCTGGTCAAGGACCCTCTAAGATGAAAAGGTGGCTCAGCTGGCCAAACCCACCAAAAAGAGCCACTCTTCACCCTCTGTGAGATCCCCCTTCTTCCAGAGGAACACTCCATCTCACTCCATTGGTTGCAGGACTTCAGGGGATTTACTGAGGCTATTTGCCTTGAAGCTGTGGTTTATGTGCCATTTCCAGCCTCAAGGGTGAGTAACTCATGGTTTTCCTCTGGCTCCTTTATCTATCTAGTTCCCTCCTGGATGATGTGTAACACTTTCCCATTCTGTATATCTCCAAAGCAGCTCCCACAGATAGATTTTTCCATTTCCCCATTCTTTTTTGTGAGGGAGTTGGACTCAGTCTACTTATTTCAATGCCATTTTCCCAGAAGTCCCTCCCCTTTATTTTTGATTTAACATTTCTGTAATCTAAAGTTCCTTTAAAATAATAATTTTAAAATATAATAGGAACTAATATTTTTTAAAAACCTCAAAAGATTCAATGTGCAGCACCATGTTGAATAATCATCTATGATGAAATTGTTGCTATCTTAGGATAAAACTTGAATGGATGAGAGGTGGCCTCTTATAAGTAAGCAAAGAAGGTAGTTTGTTGAAATCAAATCTACTCCTGGTGAAGATGCTGTGAACAATGTTGAAACAATAACAAAGGATTTAGAATATTACTTACACTTAGTTGATAAAGCAGCACCATGGATTGGGAGGATTAACTCCAATTTTGAAAGTTTTTCTGCTCTGAGTAAAACACTATCAAGCAGTAAGACATGCTACAGAAAAATCTTGCATGAAATGAAGAGTCAACTGATGAAACAAACTTCATTTTGTCTTACATTAATTGTCACAACCACTGCAACCTTCAGGAACCACCACCCTGATAAGTCAGCAGTCATCAACACCAAGGCAAGACCTACCACTAGCAAAAAAAATTGACTTTCTGAATAGCTCAGATGAGAGTTAGCATTTTTTAACAATAAAGTATTTTTAAATTAAGGTATGCACATTGTATTTTGCATAAAGCTTTTTTCACACTAAATATACTACAATATAGTGTAAACATAACTTTTATATGTACTGGGAAACCATAAAATTCATGTGACTCACAAATATATCTATGGCATATCTACAATTTATTTTGACTATTTACAATTATTTGTCTGAAAGCTTCCTATATCTTTCGTATTTCTCTCATTATATATGCTCTTAAAGAGATCGCCTTTAGCCTTATTCACCTCTCCCAATAAACTGAATAGTGTACTGTTCCAGATTTTAGAATCGAGGGAATCACATTCCATGTCCATTTTTCACTTACTCTCTTATACTGGGCAAATTAACTGACCCTTCTGTACCATATTTTCCTGCTCTGTAACATAGAAATAATACTTGTATCTACTTCTTAGGAGTGTTTTGAATTTTAATTAAGTTGATGCAATTAAATGCTTAGAACAGTATCTGGAATATTATTAATTAATCTATTTTTATTCTTTTCCCTACAAAGAGATATTCACAAGTTATATCCAAGGGAGATTAAGAAAGGTCTTTTTGGTAGAAATTTGGTTATATAAAATCCCTTTGGAGAAGTTTGAACTAAAATTAACACTGTTGTGCAAGTGAATCAATATGGAGACTGGTAGGGGTAGTTGGGGGATTTTTGAGTGAGAATGGAATTTAACTAACCACAAATTATAAACAATCATCCTTTAGATTATCATTTGTGTTAGAGAAGCAAGCAGATGCACATTCCCCAAATAGAACCTTGATTTCCTTCCCACATTTTTGCGTAGACAAATTTCTGCTAGAGCACTTATAAACTATGTGTTTTTGTTTTCTGGCTGCTAAAAATAATACCATGCAATGGGTTGGGTTAAACAATGTGAATTTATTGGCTCATAGTTTTGAGGTTAATAAGTCTAAAATCAAGGTGTCCTCAAGGTGATACTTTATCCCTGAAGACTGGTGTTCTTCTTAGGCTGACAATGCACATGGATGCTTCTCTTAGCTTCTCTGGGTTCCATTCACTTCCATCTTCTCCCCCTAGCTTTCATTTTATGTGTCTGAAATTCATTCTGTTTTAAAAGACTCCAGTATTAGAATTAAAACCCATCCTGATTCAGATGGGCCAATCCTCATCAAATGGTCCAATTTAAAATGGGTTCACAACCACAGAAATGGATTAAGATTAAGAGGTATGTAGCTCCAAGCTAGCATGCTCTGTTTCATGATAATATACTATAGATTGCCATGTCAAAAGTTTGGAGAAATAGCAATAGTTATTATATCTTAATTAATTGTACCCCTGTTTTGCAGTAGGTAAGCAAGAGATTTTATCCCACTAATTCAGATAATAATATGTATTTTATAGATTACCCAAGTAAATATTGATAGGAAAAAAAAAAACACCACAATCTAATCCGAGAGCATTACACTTAATAATAGATGTTTCCCTCACTTAGTTAAGCAAAATACATGTTATCTTCACACTTTGACAAAGTAATAATTAGCAAATTCAAACTCTGAATAGAACTATAGAAAAGTTTACTAATTCTATTGAGTCCCAGTTTATGAAGCTTACTTAAGCACAAAACTTATTCTTCAAGAATATCCACTATTATGCTCCAGGGAAGATATCCTAGAATGGAAATGAGGAAATGCTTTCTCAGAATGTATGTTTATGGGGCTCTTTCTTTAGAATTTAACTGGCCCTTAAAGTTAGGTCCACATATCCCTTTAGGGGAGCAGAGTCTCTGGATAGAATAGCATTATATATAAATGATTTCTCCAGTAATTTTGTATGTTGTACAAATTTTTAAAACACTGAGGGACAGTCTCTGTGAATCCCCTACTTGTCAAAATGATCCATAACAGATAAAAAAGTAATCAGCCTTCTTTACTAGTTTCAGAATGAGAATTAAGCCCTAATGTCAAAAGACTTCTATTGTGTGTTATAAATTAAATTCCTTTGTGTCTTAAATGTTACTAGTTATATAGAGTCCTTAAAATAATTGTTAAAATAGTGACATCATTTTCTGCATTTTTGGTTCAGATGAACTCGCACAAACACTCTCACAAATTTTAAGATCTTATTTTTGCAGGGTGAAGATCAGGGCAAAGACTACTTTGCTTTCTCTTGAATAAGCTGCCAGCCTCATTTACTTCACACCTGCACTTATCTGTTTTCTTACCCAGTCATAAGTACCTTGAAAACACTCTTTCAGTTGTGGGACTGCAGACAAAACTCAGAGTTTAGGAATAAAAAAAGAAAAAAGAAAACCTTTAATCCCTAACTATTCTAAATATCAATCTTGCCCCAGAATGCCCCCTCTCCTTTCCCATTTATTTCAGCCCTTAGGTTACTCAGGCATCTGAGAGACTCCAAACAATGCATTTCCTTATCTTCCTCCTCCTCTTTCCTAGTTCTTACAGACCTCAGGTTCACTAATTACTTCAAAGGAAAATATTTTGAACCATGTGGTCCTAAATTCAACCTCAGTAAATCCCTCACCCACCCTAGTGATCAACCCCCTTATTACCTTCCAATGTTTTCTTCCAACCCATTCCTAGCAATTATAAAGCTAGCTGTACTTTGTTTTGATGTAATTGAGATTTACTCTCTTTACCCTGCAAAAGCAACCCCATGAATAAAGTCATCCTTGCCTGTTTCACGTTTTCTGATGCAGTTTTCTCCTTGAGCATTATACTATCATATTCATTTCAAATTCTTGGTAGTCTGTAAACATGCAAATCTAAATTTGGAAAACTAAAAGAGCTATTGGTTATTTTATCCACAATATTATTTCTAAATGAAATTCAACTGAGATAAACATGTAATTTTCAAACTATAGGGTTAAAAATATTTGGTTCCCAAAAATGAATGTGAATGTCTTTTCTTTCTTCAGCCCAGGAAGAGGAGTGTCTTGGCCAATTGTCTAGTACATATAGGATCTCCTACTTGACCCACCTGCTCTCCCTCTTCAGGCATCCTTCCCAATAATTTCCTAAAAGCACACTGAGATTTATCTTCTATAACCTTGATGGCTGCCTGCATTCAGGTTATAGCAGCTAATGATGTAAACTAAAGTGAAATCTTTCAATTAAGATATGAAGACACGAAATCCTTTAAAAAGTGAGTGAGTCAGATGAGTAGGAGGAGGTGATCAGATGAGAGGATAAAGGATAGAAGGATCTCAGCATACTCCTCCCTTTATACAGAATAAGGTAAAATTGACAAGGAGAGACAGGAGCCAAGGACCATGGTAGGGACTTTCCTTAGTGCTTTTCACCTTTCTCCAGGCTCTGTTAGGCTAAAGGCTTTTGGCTGGTTGTGACTTTGTGGTGTCCCAGTCCTTGCCCATCAGAGCAGTCCAGGTAGCCATGGGGAACAGGTCAGTTTTGGCTGCAGTGTCTGAGCCCTGACTGTGCCAGTGGGAGAGGGGATCTGAGGGTAGGCAGGCAATTGGGGGTGGGGCTCAATGCCATTTCCCTCTGCTCCATTGGGCATGGCCTGGCTTCAGTTGTCCAGGATCTGCATGCTTCTCCCCACCTCAATAGGCCAGCCTAAAAGAGAGAGTGTCAACTTGTCTAGGGACCTATCATGCTGTTATGGATTTAATCAATCCTTTCTTTAGTATACCAATAGATAAAAAGACACAGGACATAGTTGTCTTTACATAAGAGGGACAACAGTTGATCTTCTAGGTACTTCCACAAGGATATATAGTAACGCTACTATCTGTCATGAGTAGTGGTCAGGGATCTGACTGCCTTGGATCCTCTTCCAGGAGTACACATAAAACACTATGTGGATGAAATCTTGCTAACCTCAGTAGACACAAGTCTTTTACAAAAAGCTATGGAGAAGGCCTGCCAAGAACCTCCAAAAATAAGAGGATGGGCAGTCAACCCCCAGAAAATAGTGGCACCAGGATACATGAACACAACCAAGCTCTTAGGGGAGGTATGGTTAGGTCAGAGATGTGTTTTATCCTGTACTGAGATAAATAGTATCCAAAACTATCCCCTGCCCACAAACAGTTAAAGAGGTGCAAATTTTGTGTGGGTATTGGAGTACATTCATTCCTCATTTGGTGTATGGGATTGGGAGGACAAAAAAGAGGATTCCTTGGCAAAAGCAAATCTTTAGTAGCCCAAGTACAGTCTCTACAAACCTTGAGTCTAGGTCAACCATTTGAGCAAGGCATCTTCATCACAGAGGACAAATAAAGTGGATCCTGTATCAAAGATAAGGAAGACACCCATCCCCATAGGATTTTAGTCACAACTTTTCAAAGGAGCTGAGCAATGCTATACTATTCTAGAAAAGCAATTACTAGCTATGTACTAAGATTTACTATAAACAATGACCATCAAAGGGGATACAGCAGTGAAAATTAAAAAAACAAACAAACATTGAATTAAGAGTTGGGTAGAGGGGATATTTGCAAAGCTTGCATATGTGGTAGCTAAAAACAACCCATTAGTATTCTGGCATGCATATCTACAGCAGAAGGGATGCTTAATAGCTAGTTCCATCACTGGAGTTACCCACCTTCTGGGTCCAATATCACACACCAGAGATACAAAGGAAACCTCAGAGTTTTCCCTAGAAAAACCCTGACAAAAAAGGGAAGAGAAAGGAAGACCATTTTATGTATGGTTCCTGCCCAGACAAACTCCCATCATGGACAATAGTGGAGACAAAAAATGGGATGCAATACTCCATGGGCTGAGCTAAGAGATGTCTGGTTGGTTTTTTAAATGAGCTACATCTGGTCACCATTTGCACTATGAATCAAGTTTCATTGTTGTGTTCTCAAAGACTTCCCAAGGCCAATATTTTATAGATGCACTTGATATTTAGGGTTAATAGAGAGCTGGATAGATGAAAAGACATCAACAGATGGAAACAAGTAATACACACAGGTAAGGATAAAGTAAATGAAACAGACTATATAATATTAGAGTCTACATCTATTTTATCATATTCTCAAGATGTTCTTTTCTTATCCTTTTATTTTTATACATGATGAATCATTCTTATTTAGACATATCTTTGAACATAGCACAAAGCAGTGTTTTGATTTTTCTCTGATTTTTATGAGTAAATAAAAGCCATTGATTATTATTGATATAAAAGTTTAGCATGTTCTTAGTTCTGGTATTCTTTCATGATATTTTTGTTTTGTGAGTTTAGGGAATCATTTTCTGTTATTACATATTCCTGGTTTATCCTCCCTGTTACTTTTTCCCCGGAATGATCATTTAGACTGGAATGAGAATTTTAAAAATGACACTGATGCTCCAATCAAATAACCAATAAGAGAACACATACAAGTAAATGTAGTGACTCTGAAGTTTTCTGTGCTAGTATATGAAAATGTCATGCCTAAAACTGACATATGTAAGTTTCTGTGGGGCCAAGAGGATAAATATTCCCAGAGTGTTCACTTTTATCATCAAGGTCAGTTGTAATCAAAGTACTGCTATAGGTAATACTACTTCTTCTTTGCTTAAATGATCTCCTGTGGCTAATCATCATTGTTCTGCCTTGGACACTCTCCTGGGCTTTGAGAAGCTGACTTGTAAATTTAATTTCAAACTTGTGTTATTTTCTTTCTTTATTCCTTTGTCATTTTCACTCAAAAACATTAGAAGGCAGAGATTTCCCAAAGAAGCTAGGATCTCTCATCTTTGGAATATTTTGATTGAGGGAGAGGAATTTGCTAACATATATGAACCTTTTTCTCTTGGATTCTCCCCTTACACATTTGGCCTAAGTTTCATTTTTAGTGTACCCCTCATCCTGCATTGGGAAAGTGTTCCAGAAAAAAAAATTCATATAAAACTCTGTGAAATATGGTATACTTTACAGCCCATCCAAGAGTTTTTGATTTTTTAAAAGTTGTTTAGGGAAGCAGATTTGGCTCCAGTGGTTGGGCTACTGTTTACCATATGGGAGGACCTGGGTTTGATTCCCAGGAACTCCTGGTGAAGGCAAGCCAGCCCACATGGCACAGTGAGATGCTGCAGCAAGAGGAGGCAACAAAGGGAGACAAGCAGACACAGAAAAAATGCACAGCAAATGGACACAGCAAGCATAAGTAGCAAGGGGGAGATAAATAAAAATAAAAAGTTGTTTACTGATGACCAACACTTGTAATCACTCAGTGGTTGTAACTTGTAATTTTCATAACACCTTGAATTGTGGGTGTTGGGCATGGTCATGAGGGTACGCTGAAGTGGTAACGAAAGAAACAGAGAGGAATTACTCTCATTTAATCATATGGTCATATTCCTTCAGTACATTTCTTTTTGTATGTGACCACTATATTCAAAGTGTACTTAATGTGTCTTTGGCTGTTTTTCTTTGACCCCAGTGTTTTGTTGTTTTTGTTGATGGAGTAATTGGAAATATAATGGGCAAAACCAACAGTTCTTTTCATGAATATTCATGAAGGCAAGATCAACCCTCACTATTATACATTGCACATATATTTACTAATGATTTACTAATGTACTGACTTAAGACTCTTGAAAATTTCCTTCTCACTATGCAATTGAGTCCATCAGTTACAGTATTGCCAAAGTGGGTTTGTTTGCTCAGTGTACACAGAAGCTAATACTTAGTCACCAGGATTTCAAGAAAATTAAGAGGTTATTGCATAGTCAACCAGCAAGGAGACCAGAGGTAAGCCTCAGATCAGTCTCTTCTAAAAAAACAGGTGCTGGTACTTTATATGATCTGGGGAAGACAGGCTTAAGGTATTCGCTAAGGATGGGTGAAATGATATGGGCCAATCCAATTTGGGAAAGATGCATGAGTAGCATGGTTAAGGATGACATGGGCCAATGCAATTTGGGAAAGGTGGGGTGTACTAGTCAGGGTTCACTAGGGAACAGAATCAACAGGAGATATCTGTCAATAGTATGAGATTTTATATGTCTCACACATGACCATGGTGATGCACAAGTCCAGGTTCCACAGGCAGGCTGTAAACCAGGGACTCTGATAAAACTTCAATGAAGGTAATTGATGAGTTTCTGGGAGATGCTGGCTGTCCAAAGATGAGCTGGGAAATACTCTCTGAATGCTGAAATCAATTCCCCTTATGAGGTGTTCAACTGAGTGGATAAAGCATCACTCATTGCTGATGGCAATCTTCCTGGCTGATGTAGATATAATCAGCTATCTGTGCAGTAAACTCACCGGTAACTAAAGTCCATAAATTCCCTTATATTACAATTAGCCCATTTCTTACTTCACCAATAAACTGGGCACAATTACCCAGCTAAGTTGACACATTGGCCTAACCATCACATCTTGTGAACTCAGCAACCATACACATTACCTTAAACATACTTATTCTCTAAATAAAAACAATAACAGACATGCATATATATATATATATATTTCCACCTAACAATGTTCAACTCTCCTGCATTTAACTGGAAATGCATTAATTGCGTACAGAATTAGGGTGAAAATCCTTGGGAAACATTCACTCTTAAACTTGACATTCTTAAATATTATAACATGAAACTAATACAACTTGTCATATGATAATGGAAAAAGATGGGAAAGAAAGCAAAGAAATTCTTTTTCTACACATATACAATCATACTCATAATGAAACAAGGAAGAAAGATTCATGACCATTACAGTCCTCATTTCTGTAAGTGGTCATGTGGTCATATTTATCACTACCTTCTTCCACTACCCATTTCATTTTCCTATTATGCTCAGCAAGCACTTTAGCTGGCTGTGGTTCTTTGCCTAGTGGGGTGATGCAAACTTTCATTCCTGAAGTTCCTGAGGCATTGTTAGTCCTGCTTGGATTGGGTTGTTGCACTTTTCCATTGACTAAAATCACAGAGTATGGCAGTACTAGGAGACGGCCTAGAGGATCTCCTGCATTCCAGATAAACTCTTCTTTACCCCATTATGTACATGCAGACCTATTTCCCCTTGATAGTCAGGGCTGATCAGCCTAGGCAGTACAGTAATTCCCAACTTTTTATGTTGATTCAGAGGTAAGAAGAGCCCAAAGTTGCCAGGTGGCAGTCTTAAATTCCAGTTCAATGGAATCATTGTTGAGTTCCCTGGTGGCAGCACTTTTGGAACTAAAAACTGTAGACTAGCAGAGCTTAAGTTTGCAGGGACAGGAAGCAAAATTTTCCTAGTAGGTCAATAGGGGTAATAGTGAATGGTGTCACTCCCAATTCCACCCCTTGATTCCTATACCCATGAATCCTTGTTATGGGAGAAACAGCACCATAGAGTGGATGCTGATTTAGAGCATACACAGCCTCCTGGAGGTACAAGGTATTGCTAAACAGTGGGCTCTGTAATTGAATCTTCAAAAGGCCATTCCACTGTACTATCAATCCAGCTGCTTCAAGGTGATTGTGAACATGGTAAGACCAGTGAATTCCATGGGCATGAGCCCATTCCCACACATTATTTGCTCTGAAATGGGTTCTTTGTTGAGAAACAATGTTGTGTGGGATGCCATGGTGGTAGATAAGACATACAGCAAGTCCAAGGAGGGTAATGTTGGAAGAAGCATTATGTGCAGGAAATGCAAACCCATATCTGGAATATGTGTCTACTCCAGTTAAAACAAATTGCTGCCCCTTCCATTGTGGAAGTGGTCCATTGTAGTCAACCTCCCAACAGGTAGCAAGCTGTTCACCTCAAAGAATGGTGCCAAATCAGGGGCTGAGTGTGGGTCTCTCCTGCCGGCAGATTGAGCATTCAGCAGTGGCTGTAGCCAAGTCAGTCTTGGTAAAGAGAAGTCCATGTTGCCAAGCCCATGCATAACCTCCATCCCTATCTCCATGGCCACTTTGTTCATAAGCCCATTGGGCAATGACAGGAGTGGCTGAGGAAAGAGGCTGAGCATTAGCCACAGAGCCTGTCATCTTCTCCACTTGATTTTTAAAATCTTCCTCTGCTGAAGTCACACTCTGGTGAGCATTCACATGGAACACAAATATTTTCATGTTTTTTTGCCCACTCAGAAAGATCTATCCATATAGTTCTTTCCCAGAACTGTTTGTCACCAATTTTCCAATCATGTTCTTTCCAAGTCCCTGACCATCCATCCAAACTGTTGGCAATAGCCCATGAATCAGTGTAAAAATGCACCTCTTGCAATTTCTTTTTCCAAGGAAAATGAACAACAAGGTGCACTGTTTGAAGTTCTGCCCACTGGGAGGATTTGCCCTCACTATTCTCCTTCAGGCAGTCCCAGAAAAGGACTGTAGTGCTGCAGCTGTCCACTTTTGGGTGGTACTTGAATATTGTGCAGAAACTTCATTAAACCAGGACCAAGATTTCTCTTCCTCAGTCAACTGATTTTAAGGGACTCCCCAAGAGGCCAAAGCTAAGATCTGGGAAAGGGAAGGTAACATGGCAGAGGTGGTGACCATGGGCATTTGGGCTACTTACTCATGTAACTTACTTGTGCCTTCAGGGCCTGCTCCAGCCCTAACTTGTATATATCACTTCCACTTTTTTATGGAGTGCTGCTGTGCATGCCCAACTTTATGGTTTGGTGGGTCAGACAATACCCATCTCATGACAGGAAACTCGGGTCTCATGGTAACTTGATGTCCCATGGGTAAGCATTCAGTCCTTCCTAAGGTCTAGTAGCAGGCCAAAACCTCTTTCTCGAAAGGAGAGTAGTTATCTGCAAAGGATGGCAGGGCTTTGCTTCAAAATCCAAAGGGTCTGCATTGTGATTCTCCTATAGGCACCTGCCAAAGCCTCCAAAGAGCATCTCTATTTGCCACTGAAACTTCCAGCATCATTGGATCTGCTGGATCATATGACCCAAGTGGTAGTGCAGCTTGTACAGCTGCCTGGACCTGTCACAGCGCCTCCTCTTGTTCCAGTCTCCAATGAAAACTAGCAGCTTTTCTGGTCACTTGGTAAATGGGCCAGAGTAGCACACCCAAAAGAGGAATGTACTTTCTCCAAAATCCAAAAAGACCAACTAAGTGTTGTGCTTCTTTTTTGGTAATAGGAGAGGAGAGACGCAACAACTTATCCTTCACTTTAGAAAGGATATCCCAATTTAAAAGGGATATCTTGACATGCCCCATACCTAGAAATTTCACTGAGGTGGAAGACGCCTGTAAATTTGTTGGATTTATCTCCCATTCTCTCTCACACAAATGCCTTACCAGTAAATCTAGAGTCTTTGCTACTTCTTGCTCACTAGGTCCTATCAACATAATATCACCAATATAATGGACCAGTATGATGTCTTGTGGGAGGGAGATATGATCGAGTTCCCTGGGGACAATATTATGACACAGGGCTGGAGAGTTGATAGATCCCTGAGGTAGGAAAGTGAAGGTCTATGGCTGTCCTTGACAGCTGAAAGCAAACTGTTTCTGGTGGTCCTTACTAATGGCAATTGAGAAAAAAAGCATTTGCCAGAACAACAGCTGCATGCCAGGTACCAGGAGATGTGTTGATTTGCTCAAGCAATAATACCACATCTGGAACAGCAGCTGCAGTTTAAGTTGCCACCTGGTTAAGTTTATGATAATATACTGTCATCCTCCAAGATCCATCTGTTTTCTACACAGGTCAAATAGGAGAGTTGAATGGGAATGTGGTGGGAATTAACACCGCTGCATCCTTCAAATCCTTGATGGTGACTTTAATCTCTACAATTCCTCCAGGAATCTGGTATTGCCTTTGATTTACTATTTTGCTAGGTAGGGGCAGTTCTAGTTGCTTCCACTTGGCCTTTCCACCCATAATAGCTCTCACTCCACAAGTCAGGGATCCAATGTGGGGATTCTGCCAGCTACTCAGTATGTCTATTCCAATTATACATTCTGGAACTGGGAAAATAACCACAAAATGAGTCTTAGACCCCCTGGACTCACTGTGAGATGGACTTGAGCTAAAACTCCAATAATCACCTGACCTCCATAAGCTCCTACTCAGACTGGTGGACCACAGTCACTTTTGAGTCTTCTGGAATTAATGTCACTTCTGAGCCAGTGTCTGATTATTCCCCAAATGTCTGATCATTTCCTTTATGCAAATGCAGTTACTTCAGTAAAAGGCCATAGATCTCCTTGGGGAAATGTGGGAGGAAGATTAACCATATAAATTTTTGGCAGTTTAACAGGATCCTTCCCCAAGCAGACCTGGCCTTCTCCTCACTCAAGGGACTCTGGGTCTGTAAACTGTCTCAAGACTAAGAATTGATTAAGGGGTCGTGATTCAATGCATCTGTCATTTGAGTTAGGGGTTTTGTTCACTCTAACCAAGAACTCTTCTGCTTATACAGATCCCAGAGAAATTTAGTAGTCTGCCCATCTATTTCACTTCTAGGTACCCCATGATATATTAGCCAAAGCCATAACTCTATGCGACTCAGACTATTTTGAGTGCTGCTTTGAATCTGCCTTTCATTGCAGCAGCCACACCCACCTTGCCTTTGGAGAGTAACTGCTGATACTTGACTTTTACTTAACCTAGATCTGATCATCCTCATAAAGTTTAAGGATTTTAAATCCATTACAGCCCGACCTACAGTAATACCTGGACTGCAGAGAAGAGCAACCACAGAGCTCTTCAAGGAAGATGGTCTTAGTCTTACAGATTTATTCCTCACAGTCCTTGTTAAAGGCATGTCCAATGGACATTCCTGGGATGGGTGGGTAGGTCTCAAATGGTAAATCCATTCTAGCATTCCAATCTCCCTAAGATTTTGAGTTCCCTCTTCTAATGTAATCTAGGGCAAATCAGACATATCAACATCAGACATGCTAGGGCATCTTTTGTTCCATGTTTCAGTCAGCCACCCAAATAGTTAGAGCCTTTTCTAACCCCTTGAGCTAAAGCTTTGAATTCAGAGTTTATACTTAGTGTGCCCATATCAATAAATTCTGCCTGAACCAACTTTATATTACTTCCACCATTATCCCATTCCCTTAGTATCCATTCCCACACATATTCCCCTGATTTCTGACTCTATAAATTGGAAAACTCAAGCACTTCTTTCAGAGTATAATATACTTCCTCATGGGTCACACTTTGTATTTCACCTTTAAGGGTTTGTTGTGATTTTAGTCTAGTAATAGGTTTCAAAGACAAGAGGGGTGGTGGAGAAGGATTAGAAATGTCTTGCAAGCTACTGACCTTAGGACATTTTTTGCATTTTCTTCTGGTGAGACAGGATTAATTTCTTCAGGCAGGGGTTGGAAAGCAGATTCCTCAGGGAAGACTGGAGGCTGTATATGCATGCTGGAATTTGGATGGTACCTGCTTCAGGGCTGGAAGGGGGTGCAGAGTCCCTGGTGTAGGCCAGAGGCTTAGCAGTGCCAGCTTTAGTTTGCCTAGTACCCATTCTCAGGGCTAGAGGGAGGACTGGACTCCCTGGGGCAGGCTGAATGCTGGGTGATATAAGGATGACAAAGTGTGGTCTCCACAGGGCCGTCCATCACAGTTATATCTGGTAAATTCTCAGCAGAATTTAGGGTTTCAATGTCCCCACCAATATAATCATGATCCCTTATGTGTCCATCCTAATCCTCTGGGTTCCACTGCTTTCCAATTAATGTCTTCACTTTAACTGCAGAAACCATGCAGGGTTGAGATTTTAGTTTTCTTTCTACCTCTGCTACTCTTACAATGATAGTCTGAGTTTGGTTCTCTGAAATCTCAAGTCTATGGCTACAAGAGACAAAATTTTCCTTCAGAGCACACATAGAAATTTTCAAATCATTCATGCATCATTTAAGTTTCAAATTTGAAGCCTTTACCTCATCTCTTTCTTTTGTAACTGTATTCAGAGTATCTAGGAGGAGCCAACCAACATCATTATACCTTTTTGCTCCAAAAATCTTTGTTAAGGTGTTGAAAACAACCTTACCCAGATCCTTGCTTCTTATAAGCTTGGAAGTAGGGGAATCCAGTGATGATATTATATGCATCTCTATTGCCAACTCATGCCATGGACCCTTAGTGGTCTCTTCATTATTGGAAAGGGAGTCATTAGTAGCTTTGAGTCCCATTAGAGTAGAGAGACAATTGAAAAACTCCAAGAACCACTTTAGACATCCTATGTTTAAAACTCTGTTCCTCAAGAACCATTCCCTGTACCAAGTTGTATTAGTCATGGTTCTCTAGAGAAACAGAATCAACAGGAGATATCTGTCAATAACATGAAATTTTATGAGTCTCTCACACGACCGTGGGGACACACAAGTCCAGGTTCCACATGCAGGTTGCAAACAAGGAGCTTCAAAGAAAGCCCAAGGAAAGGTCCTTTATGAATTTCCAAGAGATTCTGGCTGTCCAAAGGTGAAGTGGGAAATTCTCTCTGAATGCTGAAATCATTTCCCTTTATAAGGAATTCAACTGATAGGATAAAATATCATTCATTGGTGACAGCAATCTTCCTGGCTGATGTAGATGTAATCATCTATCTATGCAGTAAACTCACTAGTAATTAAAGTTCATAAATTTCCTTATACTACAATTACCCCAGTGCTTGTTTGACCAAACAACTGGGCACAATTACCTGGTTGAACTGATGCATTAGCCTAGCCATCACTTGGGTTAAAGCACACATGCTTAGTTGCAAGTTATGCCTGTTCTTAAAATGGACCTAGAATGCTCAGTGACTAGAACTCTTCAGAACTGCATTTAGCAAATATTACAAGAAAAAACTACCACTTATCTTATGAGGCAGCAAGTCTCCTATGAATAAACACAAGGAGGTGGTCATTTGGAGAAAAATGAAGTAGAAACTTCTATAAACATCTAAAACCAGTTAACAAGGGGCTACTCTGAAAGGTGGTTAGTAAGTTATGGTTTCAATGGGGTAGGTAATTGGTGGTTTCGGTTACACATCTGCTCAGTGGTAAAGCTGACTACTGAACTCACCAGGCTAAAAAATCCTATAGTTTAGAGATCAAATGTTCCAGCTGTTTCATGGCTGTATAGCTACAATCTTGGTTTTGTTTGGTTTATTTCCAAACTTGGTCAAATAGACACAATTTTAGTCATTTCTTCCTTTAGAAAAAGCTTGGGATAGGGTGTGAGTAACCAATGAGAATATAAGAAATGTTGAAAGAAAGTACTTACTAGAAATATTATGTACAGATTGATAAAATTAGGTAAACAAAACATTTAATAATTAATTTCCTTGGTACCATGATTACATTCTAATAGTACTTTTAGAGATAAACTCAGAAAAGCGAAAAACATGAGTCAGGTAAGGCTTTTTCTAAATTATGTCAGGGAGATAAATGAAGCAAAGGTCATAAAGTGAATACTTTCTCTAACCAAAGAGCCAGATGAATGAATTGTCTTATTTTCCCATACTAGAGACAAACTGGAAAGGATACATGAAAACATTTCAACTCATGGTATTTTCTTTTCTTTTTTCATATAATAAACTATATTTTTAAAGGGGTTTTAGATGACATAAAATTACATCAAAAGAATAAGGGATTCCTATATAACTTCCCACCACCCCATCTTCCCCTATTAATAACATTTTAAAGTAGGGTGGTATATTTGTTAAAATTGATGAATAAATATTGAAGCATTACTACTAACCAAGGTCGAAAATTAAAATCGTGGTTTACATTTAGTTCCAATGCAATAAAATATCCCTATTTCTACTTATTATTCCCTCACCTTCCCCTCAGACCCTCTTGTAACCACTATCTTTATATTAATGCTTCATGTTCTTCTATTACTACAATATTAATAAGTTTACATTGTCCTTGGTTGCATTCCCCCCTTATGTTTGTTTGTTCCTCGACCTTGAGGAGTTTGTGATGGTGATGCTTTCATTGAGAGGGGGTTTAGATCTATGGGGCAGATCAAAGGAGCTGTTTTACTTGCAGTTGTATATACTCTCTGTTTTGGGGGATGGGAGTTGTTGATCATCATTTTTTGTTAATTGTCCTGGGCATGTCCGATGAACTGGAGAGTAGAAGTTGGCTACAACTCTGCTGGGACTCAGGGCTCAAATGACATATGAATAGACTGAAGATGTCAGCCTTGGAGACATATATTTAATGGATATAGTGATAATTATTGGCTCAAATAAAAGGGAATGAAGAATCATGTGAAAGGAACTTAGAAATAAATCTAATTCTGTTACATTGGAGATACAGTTTGCCATATATTCCAATGTAAGCCCACAAACAAGGTGTTGATTTCATCGGGTTGTCTGCCTTTCCTATAGTGTCTAGATGTCTCTAGACCCTTTGGGATCACCCCATCAGTGAGATCATACAATATTAGTGACAGGCTTCTTCACTCAAGCTAACATCTTCAACATTCATCCATGTTTTCACATGTGTCAACACTTAATTCCTTCTTACAGCTGAGTAATATTACATTGTGTGCATATACCAGATTTTAATTATCCATTCATCCATTGATGGATACTTGGGTTGCTCCCAACTTTTCACAATTATTCAATGCCACTATAAACATTGATGAGCATACATATGTTCATGTACCTGCTTTCATTTCTTCTGGGTATATACTCAGCAGTGGGATTGTTGGATCATATGGCAAATCTATAGTTAGCTTCCTGAGGAACTGTCAAGCTATCCTTCAGAGTGGCAGCACCGTTTTACATTTGCACCAGCAGTGTATGAGTGTTCCTATTCCCCCACATCCTCTCCAACACTTGTAGTTTTCTTTTACTTTTTTTTAATAGAAGCCAGTCTAATAGGTATAAGACAATATTTCATTGTAGTTTTGATTTGCATTTCCTTAAGAGCTAGTAATGATGAGCACTTTCCCACATGGTTTTTAGTCATATGTATTTCTTCTTTGGAATAGTGACTATTCAAATCTCTTGCATATTTTTTTAAATGAGCTGTTTGTCTTTTTATTTTTGAGCTGTAGGATTTCCTTACATATGATGTATATTAGACCCTTATTGGGTAACTGGTTCCCAAATATATTCTCCCATTGTGCAGATAGCCTTTTCACTTTCTTGACAAACTCCTTTGAAGCAAAAAGTTTCTTTTTCATGTAATTTTAAGAGGATATTTTGACCATGCTCACATGCCTGCACCATCATCTCTCCCAACCCTGCCAAACCACCCCTATCCACCTTGATTGATTTTTTTATGTTGAAAAATACTTGCATATCTGGGATAAAACACACTTGATCATGGTGTATAATTCATTTGATGTTTTGTTGGATACAATTAGCAGGTTTTCTTTTGAGGATTTTTGCATCTAAATTCATTAGAGGGATTCATCTGTAGTTTTCTTTTCCTCTGGCATGCTTATGTGACATTAGTATAAGGGTGATGTTGTCATCATAGATTAAGTTAGGTAATATTCTCTCCACCTCTATTTTTGGAAGGGGTTAAGCAGGATTGATGTTAGTTCTTTCCTGAACAATTGGTAGAATTTAACTGTGAAGCCATCCTGTTCTGGGCTTTTCTTGGTTGGGAGGTTTTTTATTCTAATTAAACCTCACTATTTGAGTTTGGTCTGTTGAGTTCTTCTATTTCTTTTTTCATCAATATCAGTTGTATGTGTGTTCCTAGAAATTTGCCCATTTCATCAATGTTATCCATCTTGTTGACATACAATTTTTCAAAGTATCCTCTTATGATACATTTTATTTCTGTGGATCAAATCAGTGGTTATATTTCCACTCTCAATTTTTATTTTATTCATATGCATCTTTGCTCTTTTTTATTTGTTTCTAGCTAAGGTTTTATTTTCTTAATCTTCTCCAAGAGCTAGATTTTTTTTTCTAGTTTGTTTTTTGTTGTTGTTGCTCTCAAATTCATTTAGCTCTGCTCTAATCTTTATTACTTCCATCTTTCTGCTTGATTTGGTATTTGTTGTTTTTATAATAATTCCTCCAGGTGTGTCATTAGGTCTTTGATTTTAGCACTTTCTTTTTAAATATAGGAATTTAAGGCTATAAATTTCCCTCCCAGCACTCTTTTAGCTGCATCCCATAGGTTTTGATGTGTTGTGTTCTCATTTTCATTCAATCCCAGGTAGTTATCAATATCGTATGCAAATTCTTCCTTTAGCCACTGAGTGTTTAAGAGTATGTTGTTTAATTTCCATATATTTCTGCCTTTTCTGTCTCTCTGACCATTTTACATTCCAGCTTCATTCTGTTGTGCTCTGAGAAATTACTTGGCATAATTTCAATCTTTCTGAATCTGTTAAGCGTTGTTCTTTGCCTATCCTGGAGAAAGATCCATGTGCACTTGAATGTATATCCTGCTGTATTTGCGTATAATTTTCTTTATATGTCTATTAGGTCTAGTTCTTTCAATGTATTAGTTAAGGTCTCTGTTTCTTTATTAACTCTCTGTCCATATGTTCTGCCTAATAGTGATAATGGTGGATTAAAGCCACCACTCTGATTATAGAGGCATCTATTTCTCACACTGGTTTTATCATTTTTTTGCCTTATGTATTTTATGGCAACCTGGTTAGGTGCAAATATATTTATGATTGTTCTTTCTTCTTGGTTGAATACACCTTTTATTAATACATAGTGTCCTTGTCTGTTGCAACATTTTTTTCATTTAAATTATTTTGTCTGATATTATTATAGATACTCCACCCTTTTTTGGTTATTGCTTGGGTGTAAATTCATTTTCCCACTTTCCACTTTCAACCTTTTTGTGTATTTCGGTCTTAGGTGAGTTTCTTGTAGACAGCATAGATGGATCATATGTCCTTATCCATTCTGCCAATCTGTGTCTTTTGATTGGAGAGTTTAATCCCTTAACTATTAATATTATTACTGTCAAGGCAGTATTTAATTTAGCTATTTTTCTTTAGGTTTATATATATCATATTTTGTTATTATTTCTCTTTTTATACTTTTAGTTACTCTTAATAATCTGCCTATAGCCGTTTGGCAGTTTGAAGTAATTATGAATTCCAAAAATATATATTGAATCATGCTTGTAAACTGATCTGTTAATCTGGGCATGATTAAATTATGATTAGGGCATTGACTGGGCCACATCAGTAAGGTTTTGAGCTTCTCCCCTTTGTGGATGGGGGAATCAAATATGAAAGGCAAGGGAAATGACAGAGAGAGCAGTTTTGATGTTGGAGTTCTGGTGAAGAAGGAGAGAAGGCCCCAGGATAGAGATGAGCCATTTTCCTGAGAGTTCACAGCTGGCCTTGTGGAGAGAAGCAAATTCCAGAAAGCCTCATAGTCTACAGCTGACCTTGTGGAGGAAACAGAGGACCTAAGCCTGGAGAGAAACACAGCCCTGGGAAGAGAGGAACCCAGTAAGCCTGAACCCTGGCCAACATCAGCAGCTGTCTTGCTCCAACACATGGCAATGGACTTTGATGATGGAAGAAAATTACACTTTATGGCCTGATAACTGTGGACTTCTACCTCAAATAAATACCCTTTATAAAGACCAACCAATTTCTGGTATTTTGCATCAACACCCCTTTGGCTGACTAATACACTTTCTTTTCACACTCTTCTCCAATGCTCCATCTCCTGTTTTACCCTTTCAACTTGCAGCACTCCCTTTAGTATTTCTTGAAGGGCACGATTCATGTTAACAAACTCTCCCAATTTCTGTTTATCTGTGAATATTTTGAACTCTACCTCATTTTTGAATGTCAGGTTTGCTAGGTATGGAATTTTTGGCTGGCAATTGGTTCTTAGCATCTTAACTATGTCATACCATTGCTTTCTTACCTTCATGATTTCAGATGAGAAATCAGCACAAAATGTTATCATGCTTCCCTTTTATATGATGGATCTTTTTGTTCTTGATGCTTTCAGAATTCTCTTTGTCTTGACCATTTGACCATATGATAATATGTGTCTCTTGATAGGCCTGTTAGGATTTATTCAGTTTGTACACTATACTTCCTGGACATGTACATCCATGTCCCTCATAAGTGTTGGGAAAATTTTTCCATTATTCCTCAAACAGCCCTTCTGCCCCCTTTCCATTCTCTTTTCCCTCTAGTATACTTGTAATGTATATGTTTGTGTGTTTCATATTATCATTCAATTTCCTGAGTCCCTGTTGATTTTTTTTCCTTTTTAAAATCTACCTGATCTACTAAGATTTAAAGTCTCCTGTCTCCAATGTCACTAATTCTTTCTTTGCCTGTTCAAACTTTTTGCTAGTTGCTTCCAATGTATTTTTAATTTCCTGCATTTTCTCATCTCCATCATATCTGTTATCTTTTTATGTATGTTTGCAATTTCTTTTATATGTCCCCCCAGTGTCTTCTTTGATCCTTTATCTCTTCCTTCACTTCATTAAGTTGATTCATGATATTTGTTTGTATATACTTGATTAGTTCCATATCTGCATCTCCTCCTGTATTTTAGTTAGTTAATTAGAATAGGTGATGTTTTCCTGTTTCTTAGTATGGCTTGTGATTTTTTGGGGGGTGTCTAGGCATCCATTTATCTTGATGGGCTTATTTAATTGGTTAGCCTTTCTTTCTAGCCTAGGGTTTTATTTCATTGTTTTTGTGTTAAGGGTCCTCTTTGACAATTGGTTCCACTAATTCTATATCTTTGCAGTTGACCATGTTCCCCTAAAAATATATGAAGTCCTCAAAAAGGAAAAAAATAAGAGAATAAAAGAATTTAAGAAAAGTTGGGGGCATAACAACCAAAGAGTTGGGAAAAAGGAAAATAAGTAATAAGAATGAAAAACCATAAAAAATAAAAATGAATAACAATAAAAAGGTGAAAAAAGGAAACAGGAAAAATAGTAAAATAAGATAAATTAAAATAAATAAATAAAATAAAAAACTGGAAAGTTGAGAAGA
The DNA here is from genome assembly GCA_029593785.1 of Cabassous unicinctus. Classification (NCBI taxonomy): domain Eukaryota; kingdom Metazoa; phylum Chordata; class Mammalia; order Cingulata; family Chlamyphoridae; genus Cabassous; species Cabassous unicinctus. The sequence goes on from JAQZBX010003921.1 coordinate 21,938, forward strand.
GAAGGATATGAAGACCAAACTAGAGATGGTGGAATGAAAGAAAAGAAAATAAAGTTGGAAATAAATGAAAGAAAGAAAATAAGAAGAGGAAGAAAAGATAAAAGAGAAGTAAAGAAGACCTATCTGTCTGGCCACCAGAAAATATCTCAGGTTTCCTGTACTCAACAATCAATCACCCTACAACCTGCCCTCTGCAGGTAAAATAACTGGAGATACACACACACACACACATGCACACACACACACACACACACACACATGTATAGTAAAAAAAATTCTTTTATGTTCCAAGCAAGGCTGCTTGTCCTTCATATGTCCTTCCCTCAGGGAGTTGGTTGGGTGCCTGACAATCCACTGGATCACTCTTTGTCTCCCTTCTTCTCTGGCTTGTTGGACACCTGGCAGATCCCTGGCTGCCTCTCCTGTCTTCTGTTTCCTTCAGGCAGGTTGGGTGCTTGACAGTTTTCAGGATACCCCTTCCAGATCCCCCTTTCCTCAAGCCAGTTGGTCAACTGTCAGTTCACTGGCTGACTCTCCAGGTTCACCTCTAACCCATGTGGTTGGGTGCCTGTCACCCCAGACCTTCACTATTTCATTTCCTCTCTTTCCCAGGATGGGTTGGTTTGTGCCAACCCACCTGATAAGTTCCACCTCTCCTCTCCTTGAGCTGTTTCAGTGCCAGCCTGAGCCTCTCTTTTTCCCAGGAACAGGCTAAATCTGGCCCACCTGTTTTATCTCATCCCCACCTATTCCTCTCTCCCCCTGAGCCAGTTGAGTGCCAGCTATCACTCTTGTAACTCCCCTTACCTTGAGAGCACCAGTGGCAGATCTGTTTGCATCACTGCTCTCCTCTCTCTGAGCTGGCTAGATGTCAGTCCCTACAACTGATTGCCCCACAGCTCCTGCCCTCTTTGAGATCCTGCTGGGCACCAATATGCACACCTGGTTATCCAGTGTCCTTCCTCACTCTCAGAGCTGGCTGATTGCTTGTCTGCAAACCAAATCACTTCTCTGGCTTCCCTTGCCCTCTGAGCTGGCTAAGTGCATGCTTATATGCCCTCTTTTCTGTGGCTTCCCTCTTTTTTGGCTCACTGGAATTTCCCCCTCTAGCTTAGCTCTCCAATTGCCCCATGCAGTCCCACAGCTTCCTTTCTGTCAGGTAAACCTCCCTAACTATCCACAGTTTCTATAGGAGGAGTGCAGTCTGCCATTCCCTACTCTGCCATCTTAGATCTCTTATCATGGTATTTTCTGTGGTTAGGTAGCTACAGATCCTTTCTGGTATGGAGTCTTCACTAATTTTTCTGGTGGCCCTTATTGGTAATCTCCTCAAAATTATGCTTTCTACATTTCACCAGGCACTCCAAACTGCTGTGTACTTCTTCCTTAAACACTCGTCTCTCTTAGAATTCTGCTATATATTGGTTACCCTTCACAAAGCCATTGCAAAAAACATCACCAAAGACAGTGCCATTTTTCTCCCTGGAGATGTATCTTTCAGATATTCCTTATAGTTTTATTCTCCTACATGGAAATGAGTGATATACTGTGATTGCTATATGACCATCTGCTACCCTCTGCCTTTTGAATTTATCATGAGAAGGAGTACCTGCAAAAAGATGGCCACTAAAGTTTTGTTCAGATGTGGAATGTTAGGAATCCTGCAAAGAGATATAGACTTCTCCTTGCCTCTCAGGGTATCCAATCCAGTGCAATAATTCTTCAATAAGAATTCCTCAACTATTCAGACTCTCTTGGTCAGATGAGTACTTGGCTGAGTCAGAGCATTTCCTGTCACCTCCTCATTGAACATTGTCAATTTTGTCTCAATTGCACTCATATATTTGCATCTTCTCTAGTACTGAAGATTACATCAATTGTAGGTCAGTTCAAAGTGTTGTCCACTTTTATTCCTCAGCTGGTGGTTATTACTATTTTTTGTAATGTTGCTAAAGTGGAATGTTTGAAGCCACCCAAAGATGTTCCCACTGTTTGACATGTTGGTACCTGTGCTCTATGCATTAGTTCTCTCAACTGTGAACCTTATTTTCTACTACCTAATGAACCAGGAATTGAAGGCTGCTCTGCAGAAATATTTAAAGACCATATATTTTTGTTCTGCCATCTGCTGAATGAGCTAACAGAAGCCAATTGGAAAATCTTGGTACAATGACTTATTTTATTCTATGAATAAAATTCATTATTCTATGCATCCCTTTGTTAATTTTCTTAAGACACTAATTTCTTCCATAAGTTGCCTTTCTTGTCATCCAATTATCTTGCATTTCCTCCTTTACCTTTCTCTTCAGTTCTTTCTACCTTCAATTACTCCCATATAAATCACAAAGAAAACAAAAGTAATCAAGTTTTTTTTTATTATTTATTTTTTTATCAGAAGGAATACTTTGCTTTTACCTAGATGGACCTCATTAATTTATTTACACAAAAATACGTATTAACTAACTTTATGTGTCAGAGATTATTTAGGATACTTGCTATATACCAGTGAACAAACCAGACAAGATCATTCACCTTGGAGTGCTGATATTCTAGCAGTAGAGACAGATAATGAGATCAGTAATATAATGTAATGTAATGTAATGTAATGAAATGTAATGTAATACAATGATAAGTACTCAAAAAAAAAAAAAAACACAAACCATAAATTCCCAGGAGAAAATGGTTTTGGTGTTCTCAAGACTTGACCTTCTAAATAAATCAGGCTTCGAAAAGAGGTGACTTTTGAGCAAAGGCTGAAGAAGTGTGGAATTTAGTTGTGTAGGCATCTTGTAATGGGCACTCTGGACAAAAGAAGGAGTCAGTGCAAAGGTCTTAAGCAGGTCATTTCTGATTTATTTGAGGACATTAAGACATGGAAATGTAGTAAAGATGAGATTAAAGAAGATTAACAGAGATGTCTAGATTTTTCAGAGCTATGTATGCCATTTTTTGAACTCTGAATGAATGGGGTGTCTCTGGAGAGTTGTGAGCAGAAGATGACATGTCCTGTATAGATTTGAATAGATTACAGTGGATGTCTTCTTGGCAATAGATGGGAAGACGATGAGTATCTAGGATTTGAGAGGATGGAGTTACCACCAAATGAGCTGGGTGGGAAATTTTTCTGGGGTTGGTGGTATAAGGAGCCCAGTCTTGGAAGTTTGAGATGCTTATTAGACTCAAGAAGAGCAAGAGGGACTTGGAGACTTGTGCCTTTAATGTGGTCCAAGGCTGGAGGTTAGTAGATTTCCCATTGGACTGATGGATTACTTAGTTTAAAGAAAATGTATGTGAAAAGGGTTAGGGACTTGGGGCCCAAGAGCAGTGGAAATAGGTAGCATATAATTTGGGACCAGATATGTGATTATGATGAGGTGTGTAGGTGGTATGGTTAATGGCTGCAGATGAGGGTTTGGACTCTGGGGTAACTTATGCACTAGGGCTTGAAGGCTGCTTATAAATTAGGCCAAAAATCAGTGTTGAGGCAAGTGGCTTAGCCAAAGTAAGATGGACGCTGATGTAGCATACTAAAAATAGATAGTTATGCCAATCATTCATTTGGCATCATTCATTTGGACTATTGTGGCATTTAGGGTAACAGTTGGAGTCCACACATAAAACACTTGAGGATCTTTTTTATTATGAAAATGTCCATAAATATTAAAACCAAGAATGGGAACATTTTGTGTAGCCATTGCTCCTACCTTTCAGGAGATAGCTAGCAAGAAATACCAGAGGTCTTTTAGGGTCTGAGGTACATGTTTAAAACCTTGGTTATATTGTGAAACACCTTGATCTCTTGAGCCATCTTTTGTAAGTTAATGTTGATGGGCCCTGAGTTAATATATATGTAGAAGGACGTGTTTCTTATGGCAAAGAAATCCACTTTTTTGCCAATAAGTAGTATTAGGTTAAAAGGTTGTCTAAGACTACCTGGGCTAGGAATCTATTTGTTGTTGTATGAATGCTCCTTAGCATAAAGAGGGATAAGAGCTTAGGCTAAGGAACTGAGGCAAACATGTGGGCCTCCAGATGTTGAAAGGCTGTCCCAGGTGTGATATTAGAGATAAAAATGTTTGGCTTGTCTTTAGGGGACAGCATAGTGCAAAACTGCTTACAATCCTGGCCTAGTCAGTCACAGCAAAGCAATTGCCCATAATGATGCCCATTGATAATGGTATAACTGATGGTTTATTCCCCTTCATTGGTGGATACTTTAAGAACTGGTCAAATATGGTTTATTGTGTGGGAAAAGTAGGTATAATGACTTCTTTTTTGAGGACAGCTTGGATTATTTGGGTGATATTACAGAATTTATCAATTTGATGGGCAGGTTAGTTCCACAGGGTTCCCATTCCTATTGTGCCAATAGCCTCAACCCCACAGGGATGGGAACTGGCCTTTGATATGAAACAAGAGGAGATTGGGGCCCTCCAGGAGTGTGATAAGCCAGGATCTGAGACTCTTATGTGAGTCCTTCTTTTGTCCCATAAATTTCTCCACCTTATCATTAGCATTATGGATAGTATGGCTCTTGCTGATAAGATTAAGCCAGTCTGTGACAGTCAATGAGATCCTGCTGAGAAGTGCATAAGCATACCCTCTGGAATGACCTCTGACTCACTTTGAAACCTATTAGCCACAAAAACTTATTTGTATTTAATATTTCCCCATTTTGTTCAAGGCCTTTTCACAGATGCATTGCCACTTGGTGCTTGGTAATAATCCCTCAGTGTCCAGGAGGCTCATTCCTGAGAGTCATATCCCATACCTGGCCAGGGGGAGGTAGTACATTTATGTCCTGAGTTTGACTTAGAAAGAGTAAACAGTGCCTCAAAGAGTGGGGCCTATTAGGGATCTAGAGACATCCAGACACTATAAACAGAACAGACAAGCTCAGGAATTTGGCACTGTGTCAGTGGGCCATTCTGTGGAATTTATGCTCCCCAGTGAAACAGAGTTAAACTCATTTATAGTTTCCCTATGCATGCCTCTTCTGCCTCTTTTATTTGAATCTATAATTAGCACTATACTTGATAAATATATGTCCCATAAACTTAAATCTCAATCTGTTCATATGCCAGTTGAGCCCTGAATCTCAGGAGACTTGAAATACCTACACATCAGTTCACTGGACTCACTCAGGTTAACTAACAAGGAGATGATAATGGACAACACCCATGCCAAGGTACAGAAGGAGACTGCAACTGCAAACAAGATTGCTCCACCCATCTGCCCCATGGGGTCTAAGCACCCTCTCAATTAGAAAGAGAGTGGGCATCACCATCCCAAAATCCTCAAGATTGGAGAATGAATAATGGACTAAAGTAGATATTATTCTAGCAATGGAAGAACATTTTTATCATTGATATATAAGGACAGTGGCCACCAGAGGTTATGAGGGGTGGGAAAGGGAAGAGTAGGTTTAACATGGGGGAACTTTTAATTGACATTGGAATTGTGCTGCATGACATTGCAATGATGGATCCAGGCTGTAATGCAGGTAAAGACCCTGGCCTGCTGACTATGCTAAGTGTAACATAGGTGGTCAAGCCCAACCAACTAATTTAATATTGCAGAGAAACCACATGAGAGCCTATCATCATTCATGCCTTTTTTACCTACTCATACACAGAAGCCAATGGTGGCAGGCCAGAGCATGCCCAGCCTATTAAAGCATGCCCAGCTTACTTACAGGGTGTCCAGCCTAATTACAGGACCAGGTGGTAGCAAGCCAGATGAAGCTCAGTGCCCTATTCCACACCCTGCTCCACCTGATGCTCTTCCTCATGCTCTGCAACCTGCTCCACACTGCCTAACAGACATGGTCAGCTTTTATAAAGTTTCAAACAGTGGAACACCAGGGTTACTAGTTAACAATTACCAGACTGCCTGATTATTATTGCAGGTGCTTCTTTGATGCTTACATCCAAACCCCCTGTTTATGAGGGTCAGGTGGTTGGCCAAACCAACCCTTTCTTTTTTCAGGACCTCAGGTTCACAGAAAGGGCATTCTGCCTTCATTTACCCCACACTCCACCCCAATGCTCTTTCTGCCATACAGTCTTCCCATTAAATCATCTGCAATATCTGAGGGCATTAATATAGTGTACCCCATGTCCACAACAACAATATAAGGCACCACAAAGCATATTCACATTTTACCTAAGGTTTCACTAGTCCCACATTACATCTTTCCTTCCAGTAATCCATAGACTTTCCCTTTCAATCACTGTCACATCCATATAAAAGCACAAACACCATGATGTTCTCACCATCTCCATTCATTTCCAAAGATTTATAAACAACCTTAATACAAAGCTTACATTCTATATTTCAATTCTTTATATGCTCAATAATGTCCTTTTGATCTTTCCTCCCTTGTTAGATCTTATCCAGGGTCATGCATTGCCTTGCATGTCATTGTCTCTTTAGTTGCTCTTTCTTTCTTTCTACTTTTTATTGTGGGAAAAACAACTTTTCTATCTCAACCATTTGCAAGCATACATTCAGTGGGATTAATCACATGAGGTTACAGTACACTCACCACCTGCCAATAATACAACTTTCTCATACCATACCTTCTCCCCTTCTGAATTCTCTAAATTTCCTTTAGTAACATTAAATTGGCTCATTATTTCCAATGACTAAAACTGCATAGGCCAGTACCACAGCTGAATGACCTCATTTTCCCCAGTTTGTATGTTTGAGGCACAGACAACAGATTATTATTACTTCCCCTTCTGGGTCTGGCACATGCCATTACCTCTGCTTGGAAGGCTTCCAAACCCACATGGCTTTCTGGGATTTATATTCCAAGAACCTCTTCTGGGAAACCTTCCTAGGTATCCTCCTATGGGCTTTCCAGCCCATCAGGTGACTGGCCCCTTAACTTGTAATCTTAATGCCAGCATAAGTATGCTATCAGAATTTCAAGTGAAGCAGGGGCCACAGCTCTTGATAATTCCTTATTGAGTTTTACTTGTTCCTTCAGCCAAACAATATCCAGGTCCATAGGCCAGGACTGCATGAGGTGCTTTCCCATCCTGTGTGCAATCATCAGAGTGGGCATGATGCAGCTGGAACTGCTGGGTTAGGCACCACAAGGTCTGTAGCCATGATGTCCTCTTTTCCTGTGGGGCCACTCTGCCACTTCTTGGGTTTTAACTGCTGGTAGACATCCCACAGATCTTTTCCCTCACAGACAGTGGCCCACAACAGTTCACTCCTCTTCCAGTACTTGTAATCCAAACCTGAGTGGGTATGGCAGTCCTCAGAGAGACTGGATTCTATTGGATTTAGCCCTTTACTTGCAACAGGGTATAGTATGTTGTACAGAGTTGCTTCCTAAGGGGATGTATTTTACTTTGGCTCCTTTTCACAAAGGCGAGAATGTTGCCTTTGCCACAAACCACACCTGAAGCCAATATTGGTGCTGGCCACATCCAATTCAAAGGGTAAGTCAGTGTTCACCCCTCCCCTTAAATGCTTGAGCCTGAGCTATTGCCCTTTTTACTTCTTAACAGCAGCCTGCGGTGAGATTCCTTCTCTTCCCATGCACATTTTCCCCTGATTAACACATAAGCATTAGAGGTTAGGACCCAATGTGGGGCTATGTAAGTAACCCTGTGACAACACCTGAAAGGTCCTTTGTGCATCTGGCCATATCAAGCCATTGCTGGCCACTGCAGGAGTCCAAAACTGCAACATACTGAAGTTTCTCTTAATTTTCGTACATTTCCTAAATACTTCCAATGAAATGTATAGCACATCAAATGAACTTATGTTGCTTACTTCTGCACCCCCACCATGAAGATGTTAATTAATAGGTATTTTACTTCAGCAACACTGAAAAACCTTTCTTAATTATTTTATTAGCTTCCACTTTAATATGCAGATTGAGGTGGCTCTGCACATTTATAAAATACATTCTCTTGTTCATTTAACCATTGTTTTACATATTTCCACCCTAATTTTATGTAAACCAGACATCTTTCTCTATCCATTTAAGGTTCATATCCGTCTTTCTGTTCTCTGACTAAGCTTTTATATGCATCAAATCTTACTCAAATTTAACCCCAAAAATTATTTTTCCATGAACCTTCCTCACTTTTTGTATCCTGTTTGGAACAAACAGACAAACACAAAAAGAGTTGTGACACTCCAACAGACTAATTGGATTCATAACTCTTACTCCTTTGGTATGGCTGTTTACAAGCTCTGCATCATTTCATATCTCTGATTTTCAATGCTTTCAGGAATCTCCTCTGGAATCAGTGTTGCCTGTAATATGCAATCTCATTTATGTAAACACTTTTAATTTCTGGGCTATAACAGGTCAGGCATTTTCTTACTCCTCACTACTGGATGAGTCTGAGTCAGAAATGGGATTTCATTTCTGGGGATTGCACCCATTCCATTCTGTACAACTTTCTCCATTTTACGTATGCATAACAGCATACTAAAATGTGTACTTACTCCTGTGTCTCCTCCAACTTCTTTGTGATACTTTCTTTCTGACTAATCTAAGCTCTCTTTTGAGTTCCTCTTTTATCCAGCATGCACAGGATTCAGCAGCCCATTGTTTATTGGAGCAATCCTCCTAAGGTAGCTAACAAGGCCCAGGCTGTGGCTGCAGCCATGGCCTGATGATCTTTTACATGAAGACATCTTCTATATTTTCTAATTTAACTAAATTCTTCTCTAGCTGTACTGACACTGCAGGTGTATACAGGCATCCCCCAAGTCACTTACAGGACCCCAAAACTGATTTCCTGGGCACAAGCAGATTGACAAGTTTAAACACAACCACATAGTGGAATGGGACCACCCTGGGATTTTTCCCCACAGACTTCCCAATAAAGGGTGAGATTCCCTTCCCAGACTTTCCAATAGAGGGACTGCCATGCCACCTGTGGCTCTTAAACTGTTAGGAGTCTCTGGAATATCCTTCCAACTCTGGAATATTGTGCCAACTAGAATATCCTGTTGACTCTGCCAATTGTAATGCAGGCAGTCAAGCCCGACCAACTAATCTGATATTCCAGAGAAACCACATGGGAATCCAGCATCGTGCATGCCTTTATTATTTACTCATACACAGATCCCAGTGGTGGCAGGCCAGAGGGTGCTCAGCCTACTTACAGGACCCAGTGGTGGCAGAATGAGTGAAGTTCCAGGTAAAGCTCCATGCCCTGCTCCATCACATGTGCCACACCCTGCTACGCACTGCCTAACAGACATGGTCATCTTTTATAAGATTACAAACAGGGACACAAGGATTACTAGTTAAAATTTATTATCACAGGTCTTCCTTTGACACTTACATCCAAACCCCCTTTTTATGAGGGTCAAGTCATTGGTCACACCAACCCATCCTTATTCCAGGGCCTTGGGTTCATAGAAAGGGCTTTCTGTCTTCATTTACCCTACACAGGCCAATATATATCTTGTCTTAACTTACAAAGTTGTTTGGAAGAGAGTGTAAACTGTAATGTAAACTAAAGTCCACTGTTAGTAGCAATGTTTCAATATGTGTTCATCAATTGTAACAAATATATCACACTAATGAAAGATGTGGTTAATGTAAGAAAGTGGGGGAGGGCATATGGGAGGCCCTTATACTTTTTACATAACATGTATGTAAGAACTTTATCAGATATGCATTCTGCAAGTATTTTCTCACGGTCTATGGCTGGCCTTTTCATTATATTAACAGAGATTTTCACAAAGCAGGTGTTTTTTTTTTATTTTAATCAAGTCCAACTTATCTTTTTTCACACATTATACTTTGTTGTCATACCTATAAATTCATCACCAAACTCAAGGTCGCTAATATTTTTTCCTACATTAATTTCTAGAATACTTACAGCTATGCATTTTACATTAGGTCCATGATGAATTTTGTGTTAATTTTTGTGAAAGCTGTAGGGTCAGTTTCTAGACTAATCACTTTTCATGTGTGTGTCCAGTTGTTCCAACAACATTTATTGGGAAGATTATCATTTTTCCATTGGACTGCTCTGTTCCTTTGTTAAATCTATATTTACTATACTTAATTGAGTCTATTTATGAGCAGATCTGTCTATTCTTTCACCGATACCACCTTATTTTTATCACAAACTTTATTATAAGTTTGAAGTTGTGTAGTGTCAGTCTTCAACCCTAACATTTCTTCATTATGTTCTTTTTCATCCTTGTTGCCAATTTCTTTGTCATTTGGATTGAATAGATGAGTAGGTATTGTTTCTCAGTCAAATGAAACTTTTTTTTTTAACCTTGATAATTTTTAATTAATTAAATTATTTATTTTATTAAAGCAGCTTTAGATTACATAAATATTACAACAAAAATAAAGAGAATTCCTGTATAACCCCATTCTCTAGCACAATTTTCCCAATTAACAACATCTTTCATTAATATAAATTTGTTACAATTGATGAACACATATTGAAGCATTGATATGAACCATGGTTTATAGTTTACATTATGGTTTACACTTTGCACTACTCCACTTTATAGGTTTTGAAAAAATGTATAATGGCCTGTATCTGTCATTGCAAAATCATGCAGAACAATTTCAATGTCCCAAATTAACCCATGTTACACTGATTCTTCCTTCTCCCTCCACTCAGAACATCTGGTAACTACTGCCTTTATATCTATATTACAATTTTTTTCAGTTCTAGAATAATAATGTCTACTTTAGTCCATAGTTCCATTCCTCACTTATGTTTGTTCATTCCTCAGTCTTGAGGATTTTGAGATTGTGATGATCATTCTGCTTCCAATTGAGAGGAGGCTTAGATCCCATGGGGCAGATGGATAGAATTGTCTTGCTTGCAGACTTAGATACACTCTTCTTGTGGATGTGCATTATCCATCAACACAGTTTTATTAGTTGCCCTGGGTAAGTCAAAGGAAATGCAGAGTAGGTGGTGGGTGCAAATTAGCTAGATTAAAGGCTCAACCAGCATATGAAAAGCCAGAAGATTTAAGTCTCTGGGACACATAGTTAATGGGTATAGTGGTAACCATAGGTTCAAATAAAAGTGGTATGAGGGGAATGTGTAGAGAAATTATAACTGAGTCTAATACCAAAACAATGGGGGCATAGCTTATCATATGTTGAAAGGTAAGGTCCACTGAGAAGGTGCTGAATTACTGGGATTTTCTATCTTGCCTATAGTGTCTAGATGTCTCTAGTGCCCTCAGGAGTCCCCCTGCTTGACACACTGCTTACTGTGGTGATCAGTGAGATCTTCCTGAGATGTGCATAAGTGTAACCTCTGGAATGACCTCTTGAATCACTTTGAAATCTCTTATCCATAAAAACTTATTTGTATTTAATATTTTCCCCTTTTGGTCTAGGTCTTTTTCAAAATGCATTGCTAGTTGGTGCTTGGTAATAATCCCTCAGTGCCAGGGACTCTAATCTAAAGGAGACATGTCCCACTCCAGTGGGAAGGTAGTGATTTTATATGCTGAGTTTTGCTTAGAGTGAGTCCACATTAGAGAAACAAGGAGGCTTTCAGAAGGTAATTTTTAGGCAATATCTAATACTAGGCTAAGTTTCAATTTCACAAGAATGAGTTTCATAAATACAAGAATCAATATCAAGGGACTAGAGCATTGGTCTGCCCTCCTTCACTAGGTACTGCCCATTTAATCAAGGGATTCTTGCCACTTTAATAGAGAATTCCCCAGGATGGGAATTCAAATTTCTTTTGTTTATTAAGTGGATCTCCATCCACCATAACAATATCCCATGACCACATGAACACATTCATATTCCATAGAAGCATGCCCCCATTTCCACACCTCCCCCTACCACTGACATCCCACACAAGTGATCTTACCCTGCCACAGTTGTGACCTTTCTGCAATCCAAACTTCCTCAAAAATAAGTTCAAAAAATAAACAAATGAAAAGATAAAATGTTTATATTTAATAACAAACAAAATTAAAACATAAAAGAAAAAATTGGCATTTTGTCTTTCATCATCATAAAATCTATTTTATTTACAGTGAAAATTTTTTTCTCTATGTCCTCTTGTGTCTTATTTTTTTTTCACTTTATTTTCAAAGAAGCTTTAGGTTAAGAAAAGGCACATTGCAAATGTAGATGATTCCCATATAAGTCACCACCTCCACCTCTAACATTTTTCACAATTAATAGCACCTTACATGACTCCATGACCACTCTTATGCCATAAAGCAATGCCCTAAGTACACCCCTACTCACAAAACCCCATCACTGACACCATGAACTGATTATTTTCCCTTACAATTGTGACTCTTTTGTATTTCATAATCTCCCAAAAACAAAGACAAAAATCAATAAAAATAATAAGAAAATAATAACAAATAAAATACAAACATCAAAAATGAAATAAATTGAGTCAAATATCCCCCAAGTACATGAGCAATGCTTAGTGAAAGAAGACAGGCCAGTATGCTAGGCTGTTGATATTGATGACTATACTTAGGAAACTTATTCTTGAAAAATTGAAAGTTAGACTAGTATTATATATTGCTTAAGAGTTAACTCTTGAAAGCCTCCTTGTTGCTAAAATGTGGTCACTCTCTAAGCCAAACTCAGTATATGAACTCACTATCTTCCCCTGGTGTGGGACATGTCACCCAGGAATTAGCCCCTGGCACAGAGGGATTATTACCAAGTACCAACTAGTGATACATTTGGAAAAAGACATTGATTAAAAGGTAGAGATATTAAATACAAATGATTTTCAATGACTGAAAGAATTTAAAATGTCAGAAAGTCATTCCAGAGGTTACGCTTATGCAGTCTTAGGAGGATTGCCTGCCACAGTAAACATTGCCTCAAGGAAGCAGGCTCCTGAGGTCTCTAGAGATATCTAGACATTATAGGGAGGGCAGACAATCTCAGGAATTTGGTACCCTGTCATTGGGCCTTACCTTTGAATATATGCTCTTCACTGTAAGAGTTAGACTCATTTATAATTTCCCTATACATGGCTCTTCTCCATTTATTTGAACCTATATTTAGCACTATACTCATTTTATATGTACCCAAGAGATTTAAATCATCAATTTTTCATATACCAGTTGAGTACTGAATATCAGCAGAGTTGCAACACCTATTCTCCAATTCATTGAACATGTCTAGGACAGCTAACAAAAGGATGATGAAGGACAAAACCCATATCAAAAAAGAGAATATCTACAACTGCAAGCAAGACAATTCCATCCATCTTCCCCTCTCAATCAGCAGAATGAGCATCACCATCCCAAAATCCTCAACACTGAGGAATAAGCAAAACAAAAGAGTGTAATGCACCTATGGAGTATAGTATACGTGCTATTACTCAAGAAATGGATGAACTTGTAACATTGATATAAAGGCAGTGGCCACCAGAGTTTCTGAGGGCAGGGAGAATGAATAATTGATTTAACATGGGGCATTTTGGGGGCATGTGAATTGTCCTGCATGACATAGCAAAGACAGATAAAGGCCATTATACATTTGTCAAAACCTATAAAATTATGCAATGCAAAGTGTAAACTATAACGTAAACTATATACCATGGCTATATTCTGCCATTTATCAGAAATTGTTTTTCAGCTCTACAAGCTTTTTTGTAGATTTTGGGGGGTTTTCAGATATAGGATCATGTCATTTGTAAATAGTGAAATTTTTACTTCTTCCTTTTGATTTTGGATGACTTTTATTTATTTTTATTGACTAAGTGCTCAAGCAAGAACTTCTAACACAATGTTATATAAGAGTAGTGGCAGTAGACATCCTTGATTGTTCATTATCTTGAAGGGAAGGACTTTAACATTTCACCATTGAATATGACGTTATCTGTGCATTTTTTATATACACCCTTTAACTTGTTGAGGAAGTTTCTTCTATTCCTATGTTTTGAAGTGTTTTTATCACAAAAGTATACTGTGTTATGTCAAATGCTTTCTCTGCATCAATAGAGATGATCATGTGATTTTTTCTTACAATCTCTTAATACAGTGTATTATATAGATTAATTTTCTTATGTTGAACCATCCTTGCATACCAAGGATGAAACCCACTTGATCATCGTGTATAATTAATTTGATAAGTTTTTGAATATGATTAATATGTATTTTGTTGAGGAGTTTAGCATTCAGATCCATTAGAGAGATGGGTAGTTATCTTTTCTTTTGATGTTTTTATATAGCTTTGGTATTAGTGTGAATTTGGCATCATAGAATGAGTTAGGTAATATTACCTCCACTTCCGTTTTTTTGGAAGATTTTAGCAGGATTAGTGTTAGTTCTTTCTGGAATGATTGGTAGAATTTACCTGTGAATTACCTGGTCTTGATCTTTTCTTAATTTGGAGGCTTTTGATGATGAATTCAATCTCATTACTTGTGATTGGTCTTTTGAGTTCATCATTTTTTTTCTTTCATCAATGTAGTCTGCTTGTGTGTTCTAAAAATCTGTCCATTTCATCTGTTATCTATCCAATTGGCATACAATTTTCAAAGTATACTCTTCTGATAGTCTTTATTTCTGTGGGATTATTGGTGATATCCCCTCTCTCATATTTTACTTTTGTATCTTCTCTCTCTTATTTTCTTTGTTAATCTAACCAATTACTTGTCAATTTTATTAATCTTCTCAAAGAACCAGCTATGGTTTTGTTCAATTTTTCTAGTGTTTTTTTTAAATTCTCAATTTCATTTAGTTCTGCTCTAATCTTTGTTATTTCCTTCTTTCTGCTAGTTCTGGGATTAGTTTGTTGTTCATTTTCTAGTTCCTTTCAGTGTGCAGTTAGGTCATTAATTTTAGCTCTTTCTTCTTTTTTATTATAAACACTTCTGTCTATAAATTTCCTTATGAACACTGCTTTTGCTGTATCCCATAAATTTTGATATATTGTGTTCTCATTTTCATTCATTTTAAGATATTTACAGATTTCTTTTGCAATTTTTTTCTTGGTGCACTGATTGTCTAAGATTGTGTTAACTTCCATATCACTCTGCCTATTCTGGTTCTCTGCCACTTATTTATTTCCAGCTTCACCCCATTGTGGTCAGAGAAATTACTTTGTATAATTTCAGTCTTTCTAAATTCAGTGAGAATTGTTCTGAGACCTAGCAAGTAGTCTATCCTGGATAATGATCCATATGTGCTCAAGAAGAATGCAGGAGGAGAGGTGGCAAGATGGCATTGGCTTAGGAGGGCAACTGCGGACAGCTCCCAGAACACAGCGCGTAGTGGAAGGGGTCCTGCATGGGGGTCTGAGCTGTGGGCGTGTGGAGTGAGAAGCTTGGGACATCTCTCTGGGCAGTTCGATGGCGTGGACTGAACCATAAAGATTTGTGAGTTTTAAGCTTGCCTGTGATGGTTAACACAGTCGTCTGACCCCCACCCTTATGGGGGGGGGGATTCAGCTGACCCCCAGCTTTCCCAGGGGGAAGTGTGACTCCTATCCAGTAACTGGGTGACCCGGCCCAGTGGAACAGGGCATTTTCTGAGGGGTGAGCTCTGGTAAGAGAACTTTATTTTCTCAGGATTTGGCTCCCTGAAGCCTCCTGCAACTTAGATGAACAAAACAGCTGCAGTGAATCGGCACCCAGAGGAGGGGAGGGTTTAATCTCCTGGGGGAGTTGATTTGACTAGCTGCCCAGGGATAAGCCCCAGGCCCTGTGGATCTGGGGAGAGGGGCAATCTCTAAGAGAGGGAGAGTTCTGACAAAAAGCAGAGAGGGGATATTTTAGCCATCGAACTGGCTGCCTGGAAACCCTCATAACTTTGGGGAGCAGATAAGCCAGTTTGAAACAGCACCAGGCTGAAGGGAGAGGCAAAGCTGCAGAATAAACCTCATTTACCTGCAGCCCAGTGACACAGGGGCTCTGATCCAGAAGGGCAGAGTCTGCCATTTTTAGCATTCTACACTGACAAACATCAGAATTTTGTGTCTCTGGGGAATCCAGAAATTGGGAAGTGCTTGATTAGTTTCCACAAGGCCAGTTAAGGTCACCTCCATGAGGGGGCTGGTCTAGAGAAGGACTTATTTTTGGTCCTGTATTACACCAGAAATAAATAAGTAAGTAAATAAATAAATAAAATGGTCACTTAAATAAATGAAAAATAAATTCTTTTTAATTGAGTTTAATAGCCAAAATCTGCTTCAGGACCTGCATATAAAAACCCTGTGGGGAAATAGTTTGATAAACACAAGCAGGCTGAGAGGATGCATGGGACCCCAGGGAATATTGATGCCCCTTAGCTTTGTTTGACTGCTTGCCAGTGTGGTTGTTTGCTTTTACTCTGTTTATTTGTTGTCTCTTGCTTTTCTTTTCTCTTTCCTCCCCCCTTTCTTCTTTCTTTCATCTTTTTAAAATTAGGTGCACCTAGCTTCTCTCTTCTTTGCTGTGCTTCTTCCTCAGTAATTTCGCATTCTCTCTATATATTGATTGTGTATTCCAAACTGTCTCTTATCCCTCACTCATCTTTCTGCTTTCTGCTTTCTGTTGTGGCTATTAAATACCTCATTTATTCCAAACACCCACAAATCAAGGGTGTCAATTTCTATTCCCTCTATTTTGTTTTTTCTTTCTTTATTAATATTAACTCTTTCATTTAGCCCTTTCTTAACTCTTTCTCTCCGTCCTCATAATTCTAGCCTTCTAAATCATTATATGTATATATTCCTCTGTTTGGTTTCCAGTCAATTTTAGGTATTCTACACTTTCTATCCTATTACTCTACACTGCCTACATGAGTTAAATATTCACTTCATTTAGTCTTATTTGGCCCCTCTTCTAACTTTTATCAATATTACTATTATCCTTCTTCCTTTCTCACATCTTTCAATTGCTCCAGCCCTAATCTTTTGCCTTCAAGGGAATATAGAAAGAAGCAAGGAAATAAAATAAGAAGAAAAAGTATCAAAGAGAAAACATTACACACACAGAAAACCACCAGCTAAATATAACTCTAGAGCAAAGAGAGAAGCTAATCAACTGAATAAATCCATCAAGATAAAATGATGACTAGAGGGCAACAAAAAATTGCAAACCACACTGAGAAACAGGAAAACATGGACCATTCCAATGAACAAAGTAAAAACCAGGAAGTGAAGCAGAACATTGAACAACTAATCAAAACTTTCCAAACAAAAATCATGGACCAACTTAAAGAAATGAAGGAAGAGATTAAGAATAAAAAGAAGACACTGGGAGAACACACTGAAGAAATTGTAAACACTCCTAAAAAGATAATGGATATGATGGTGACCAATGGCAAAATCCAAGAAATAAAAAAGATGCTGGATTCACATAGCAGCAGATTAGAACAGGCAGAAGAAAGAATTAATGATGTGGAAGACAATACATCTGAAATCAAACAGATAGCAGAAAAAATAGACAAAAAGATAGAAAAAATCCAGCAGGGACTCAGGGAATTAACTGACAACACAAAATGCTCAAACATTTGCATTATGGACATCCCAGAAGGAGAAGAGAAGGGAAAGGGAACAGAAGAAGTGTTGAAGGAAATAATGGCTGAAAACTTCCCAACCCTATTGAGAGAGATGGATGTGCAGGTCCAGGAAGCAAAGTGCACCCAAAACAGTATAAATCCCAACAGGCCAACTCCAAGACATATACTTGTCAAATTGTCCAACGCTCAAGACAAAGAGAAAATACTCAAGGCAGCAAGAGAAATGAAAACCATCACATAAAAGGGAAGTACAATAAAATTAAGTGCTGATTTCTCAGCTGAAAATATGGAGGCAAGAAGACACTGGTATGACATAGTCAAAATACTAAAAGAAAAAAAACTTCCAGCCACGAATACTCTACCTGAAAAACTGGCATTCAAAAATGTTGGAGAGTTTAAAATATTCACAGATAAACAGAAATTAAGAGAGTATGTCAATAAGAAATCTGCACTTCAAGAAACACTAAAGAAAGTTCTAAAAGTTGAAAGGAAAAAACAAGGGAGAGAGAATTGGAGGAGAGTTTAAAAACAACTAACAAGGCAAAAAACAAAAACAAAACAACATGTGACATACATTAACCCAAACAAAAATGGCTGAAATAAGAAATTCATTATGAGTAATAACACTGAATGTTAATGGACTAAATTCACCTATCAAGAGACACAGATTGGCAGAATGGATAAGGAAATATGATCCATCTATATGCTGTCTACAAGAAACCCACCTTCTACCCAGGGATTCAAGGAGGCTTAAAGTGAATGGCTGGAAAACCATTTTAAAAGCTAACAATAGCCAAAAACAGGCAGGAGTAGCTATTCTGATATGAGACAAAATAGACTTTAAATGCAAAACTGTCATTAGAGACAAAGATGGACACTATATATTAGTAAAAGGGGTAATCTCTCAAGAAGACAGAACAATCATAAACATATATGCACCTAATCGGGGTGCCTCAAAATACATGAAGCAAACCTTGGAAAAACTAAGTGGAGAAATAAATGCCTCTACAATTATAGCAGGGGACTTTAACACACATTATTCATCATTAGACAGAACATCTAGACAGAGAATCACTAAAGAAACAAAGGCTCTCAAAAATACATTAGAGGAAATCGACTTAATAAACATATACAGAACACTACACCAAAATACAGCAGGATTTGCATTCTTCTCGAGTGCACATGGAATATACTCTAAGATAGACCACATGCTAGGCCGCAGAACAACTCTCAATGAATTCAGAAAGATAGAGATTATAAAAAGTAATTTCTCTGACCATAACTGAATGAAATTGGAAATCACTAAGGGCCAGAGAAACAGGTTAGGCACAAGGATATGGAAGTTAAACAACACTCTCTTAGAAAAACAGTGGGTCAAGGAGGAAATCTCAAAAGAAATCAGTAACTACATTGAAGCTAATGAAAATGACAACACAACATATCAAAACCTATGGGATGCAGTGAAAGCAGTCCTGAGAGGGAAGTTCATAGCCATAAATTCATATATTAAAAAAGAAGAAAGAGCTAAAATTGAAGACCTGACTGCACACTTGGAGGAATTGGAAAAACAACAACAAACTATACCAAAGGAAGTAGAAAGAAGGAAATAACAAAAATTTGAGCAGAACTAAATGAAATAGAGAATAAGAAAGGCCTAGAAACAATAAACAAAACCAAAAGCTGGTTCTTCAAGTATATCAATAAAATTGACAAACCCTTAGCCAGACTAACAAGGTAAAAGAATAGATTCAAATACAAAAATAAGGAATGAGCAAGGGGATATCACTACTGACACCACTGAAATAAAGAGTATCATAAGAGGATACTTTGAAAAATTATATGCCAACAAGAATGATAATTTAGAGGAAATGGACAAATTTCTAGAAACTCAGAAACAGCCTATATTGATGAAAGAAGAAATTGATGAACTCAACAGTCCAATTACAAGTAAAGATATAGACTCAGTCATCAAAAACCTCCCAAAAAAGAAGAGCCCAGGATCAGATGGTTTCACACCTGAATTGTACCAAACATTCTGGAAAGAGCTAACATCAGTTCTGCTTAAGCTCTTCATAAAAATAGAAGTAGAAGGAATATTGCATAACTCATTCTACGATGCTAACCTTACCCTAATACCAAAACCAAACAAAGATACCACAAGAAAGTAATATTACAGACCAATTTCTCTAATGAACATAGATGCTAAAATCCTGACCAAAATACTTGCTAATCACATTCAACGACATATCAAAAGGATTATACACCATGACCAAGTGGGTTTCATCCCAGGTATGCAAGTATGGTTCAATATAAGAAAATCAATCAATGTAATACACCACATAAACAGAGTGAAGGAAAATAATCACATGATCATCTCTATAGATGCAGAAAAAGCATTCGACAAAATACAGCACTCTTTCCTGATAAAATTACTACAAAAGATAACAATAGAAGGAAACTTTCTGAATATGATAAAGGGTATATATGAAAAAAATAAATCCAACATCATTTTCAATGGTGAAATCCTAAAAGCCTTTC
This sequence comes from Cabassous unicinctus, assembly GCA_029593785.1. Classification (NCBI taxonomy): domain Eukaryota; kingdom Metazoa; phylum Chordata; class Mammalia; order Cingulata; family Chlamyphoridae; genus Cabassous; species Cabassous unicinctus. The sequence continues at coordinate 41,951 of JAQZBX010003921.1, forward strand.
CTCTGAGATCGGGAACAAGACAAGGATGCCCTCTATTACCTCTCCTGTTTAACATTGTCTTAGAAGTACTTGCCCGAGCACTGAGGGAAGAAAAGGACATAAAAGGCATCCAGATTGGAAAGGAAGAAGTGAAAATTTTATTATTCGCAGACGACATGATCCTATACATAGAAAGCCCTGAGAAAACTACAACAAAGCTTCTAGAACTTATAAATGACTTCAGTAATGTTGCAGGCTACAAGATCAGTGCTCAAAAATCAGTAGCATTTCTGTACACCAATATCGAGCAATCTGAGGAGGAAATCAAGAAAAAAATACAATTTACAATAGTAATTAAAAGAATCAAATACCTAGGAATAAATTTAACTAAAGATGTAAAGGCCTTATATACAGAAAACTACACAACACTGTTAAAGGAATTCAAAGAAGACTTAAATAAATGTAAAAATATTCCCTGTTCATGGATAGGAAGACAAAACCTCATCAAGATGTCTATCTTACTCAAACTAATCTACAGATATAATGCAATCCCAATAAAAATCAACACTATATTTTTTAAGGAACTGGAATAACTAACCACAAAATATATTTGGAGAGGTAAGTGGCCCCGAATTGCCAAAGACGTTTTGAAAAAGAAAAATGAAGTTGGAGGTATCACATTACCTGACTTTAAAACATACTACAAAGTTACAGTGATCAAAACCACATAGTATTGGCACAAGGATAGACCTACTGACCAATGGAACTGAATTGAGTGTTCTGATATAGATCCTCACATATACCGTCATCTGATATTCAACAAAGACAACAAGCACACTCAGTTGGGAGAGAATGGCCGCTTTAACAAGTGGTGCTTGGAGAACTTCCAAAAGAATGAGAGAAGAATACCATCTCACACCTTATACCAAAATCAACTCCAGATGGATCAAAGATCTTAATATAAGAGCCAAAACGATAAAGACCCTGGAAAATAATGTACAGAAGCATCTAAAGGACCTTGTAATAGGAAATGGTTTCATGAACATCACAGCCAAAGCATGAGCAGCAAGAGAAAAAATAGATAAATGGGATCTCATCAAAATTAAAAACTTCTGCACCTGAAAGGATGTTATTAAGTTAATAAAAAACCAGCCTACCCAATGAAAGAAAATATTTGGGAATCATATATCTGATAGGAGCCTAATATCCTGCATACATAAAGAAATCCTACACCTCAAAAATAAAAAGACCAACAATCCATTTAGAAAATGGGCAAGTGACCTGAAAAGACACTTCTCCAAGGAAGAAATACAAATGGCTAAAAATCACATGAAAAAATGTTTGAAATTGCTAGCTATTAGGGAAATGCAAATCAAAACCACAATGAGATACCATCTTACACCCATCAGAATGGCAGCTATCAAAAAAACAGCAGAATATAAGTATTGGAGAGGATGTGGAGGAATAGGAACCCTCATCCACTGTGGGTGGGATTGTGGAATGGTCCAGTCACTGTGGAGAACAGTTTGGTGATTCCTCAGAAAACTAACAATAGATCTTCCATATGATCCAGCAATTCCACTACTGGGTATATACCCAGAAGAATTGAAAACAAAGACACGAACAGATATATGCACACCAGTGTTCATAGGAGCATTGTTCACAATTGCCAAAAGTTGGAATCAGCCCCGGTGCCCATCAACAGATGAATGAATAAGCAAAATGTGGCACATACATACAATGGAATATTACTCAGCTGTAGAAGGAATAAAGTGCTAACACATGGAATAACGTGGATGAATCTTGAAGACCTTATGTTGAGTGAAGCAAGCCAGGCATTGAAGGATGAACAGTTTATGACCTCATTGATTAGAATTGAGGAAAGTTAACAGTTTCTGAGAACCACTGACTGAAAGATAGGCTAACAAGTGAGAGAGAGAGAAAAGAGTAAGTTGTGAGCCATCTCCCATATGGGCATAATCTATGGTAAATTGAAAGAGTATAGTTACATATTGAAGGATAGGACAGGTGGGGAGAGATTTGCTGGTGCAGGATTAACAGGTGGGTAGATTAGGAAGTGCAGCTTAGAATACCCAGGGCATGTAACTATGAATCCTGTCATTCCATGAGCCAAGACAGGGAAGAGTCATATGCCCCAGGGGGTGGTGAGGAAGGAACAGAAAAGATCACATGGGGTATTTTGTGGTCATGGGAAATATTCTTCATTACCTTACAGTAATGGACACAGGACATGGTAAATGTCATCAAAAATTATTAAACTGTACAGTCTAAATTGTAAACCGTACTGTAAACCATTGACAATTTTTAGCTGCTATATCTTATTATCTGTATAACAGTTATAACAATGCTAACATCCAAAACAAAAAAAAGGTTTTAATATGGGGTGGGGAAGGGGGAGGGAGGCTGTGTAGGTGGGAGTCTCTAGTATTCTGTGTGTGACTTTGCTGTGACCTAAAACTTCTTTGAAAATTAAATCAAAATTTTGAAGACACTGGGGAATGATAGGGGGAAGGTGTCACGATACACTGGACACCTGATAATACAGTGATAATAGGAAAAAAGAATAATTTCTTTTAAAAAGGATTTTTGCTTTGTTTTGTTTTGTTTCCCATTTTTTTTGAATGTCCCAATCTGCTAATTATATTTTATTTTTAGTTTAGTTACTTTTATTTTTCTTTCCTCTGAGTTTCCTTGTACTTATCACTTGCATTAAAGCTTATCATTATTATTTCTTTTTCCTATTAATTGTATTTTGTTATTATATGGGCTTCATGTTCAGGGAAGGTTTAGATCAAAGAAGGGTTACAAGGAAGGCTGCAGTGGATTATTAGTGGGGATTGTATGGGATGGGGGATTCATGGGAGTAAGTCCATCTGAACATACATGAAAGTTATATAAAATTGTTCAAATGATCAAGGGATGGGACATTGTCACGGTGGGTAGACAATTACTCAATAAATGAGGGAATCTGAATTCCCAGCCTGGAGAGCTCTGCTACATTCCCCAAGGGAGTGGCTACAGTCCCCTGAGTGCAGAGGCTGTGTCTGGCAAAAGAGGACGGCCCACTGAAGTGTTCTTGTTATTGAGGACTAGCCTTATGAGTATTTGCTCTTCTAATTGAAACTTAGCCCACTGTTATGGGGTGCCTAAGGGTTGCCACCTGAGAGACTCCTTGTTACTCAAATGTGGCCTCTCCCTAAGCCAAACTCAGCATATGAATGCATTACCCTCCCCCCAATGTGGGACATGACTCCCAGGGGTGAGGCTCCCTGGCAACAAGGGATTAATACCTAGTGAAAACGGGCAGTATGGTTGGAATAAGACCTTGAATAAAAGGGGGAAAAGGTAATGAGAAATGAGTTCATGTGGCTAAGAGACTTCAAAGAGAGTCATGAGGTCCTTCCAGAGGTAATGCTTATGCACAACTCAGTAGGATCTCATAGAACACCAAAGTGGATATCACCCCACACAGAGGGACCCCTGAGGTCTCTGGAAACCCCCAGGTCCTATATAAGTAGGGATAGTCCCAGAGATTGATGCCTAATTAGTGGGCTCTTCAGTGGAATCTGTGCTCCTGAAAGTGACAGAGTTGGACTCAAATAAGTCCTCCCTGCACATGGTCCATCAGTTCCTTCTATTCAAACCTATATCTGATGCTGGAGTTTTTAGGTATACTTCCAGAGACTGAAGCCTCTGGCCTACCTATGTGCCAGCTGTTCCTGGAATCTTGGTGGAGCTGCAACTCCTACCCTACAGCTCAATGGACTCATCCAAGTAGCCTGGCGAGGAGACAACGATAGACAATGGCCATCCCAGGGAATGGAGAGGGCCTGCAGCTGCAGGCAGGATAATCCCATCCACTGTATATATGGGATATAAGCCCTCTCTCACTTGGAGGTGGGGTGGACATCACCATCCCAGTCCCCTCAGGATTGGGGCAGGAGCTCTGGACTAGAGTGGACGTGGTGGTGTTCTGTTGTAGGCATATTATGATTCAAGCAATGGAAGAAATTGTAACAGTGAGGTGGAGCCAGTTGCCACTGGACGTTTTTGGGGCAGGGAGACAAGGGGCAGTTGAAATAAAGGGGCTTTTTTGGTACTTGGTGGTTGTCCTAAGTGGCATTGCAGTGACGGATGTAGGCCATTTTCCATCAGCATATACCATGCAGAACTGTGTGGGAGAGAGCGTGGTCTATTATGTGAACTGTGGTCAATGCTCGGTGGCAAGGACCAAGGAAATGTATATCCATTGTGGGTGTTGTGTCATACGGATGAAGGATGGTGGTGTGGGATGTTGTTGGAGGTGTAGGAGGTGGGGAACATGGGAATCCCTGTAATTTCTGAACAATATTTAGGTAATCTTTGCACCTTTAAAAATACATATATATATGTATATAAAATAACATTTATGTAAACAAATGCACATATATGCCTATGTATTTATATATCATTTTACAAATATTTGTCTGTATTGTGAAAAATTTGATTTTTACCGACAATAAAAAATAAATAAATAAATAAATAAAAAGTGGGATAAAAAAGATGAATGCGTATTCTGCTGTATTTTGTTGTAATGTTATGTATCTATTATGTCTAGATCCTCTAATGTATTATTTGAAGGTCTCAATTTATTTTCTGCCCATCTGTCAGATGCTCTGTCTAAAGGTGATAATTTTGTATTGAATTTCCCCAATATATTTGTAGAGGTATCAATTTCTCCACTTTGTTTTTCCAGTGTTTGCTCAGATATTTTGGTGGACCCTGTTTATGTGCATAAATGTTTATGATTAGACATTCTTCATGATAGAGTATCCCTTTTATTATTATATAGTGCTTTCTTTGTCTCTTACAAAAGTTTTGCATTTGAAGTCTATTTTGTCTGATATTAGTGTAGCTACTCCCACTCTTTTTGTTTATTTTTATGTGTAAAATTATCTTTCAACAATTCACTTGCAACATCCTTGCATCTCTAGCTTAAGGTGAGTTTCTTGTAGGTGACATATAGATTAGTTGTATTTCCTTATTCATTCTGCGAATCTATGTACTTTGGGGAGTTTAATCCAAAATCATTCAAAGTTATTACTGTCAAGGCAGTACTTACATTATTCCGAAGGTTACTCTTATGCATGTCTCAGCAGGATCCAATTGACTGCCAAAGTAAATATTTCCTCAAATAGTGGGACTTCTAATGGCTCTGGAGACATCCAGACACTACATCAAGGGCAGACAGCTTAGGAATTTGGCTCTCTGTCAGCAATATTTACTTTGGAATTTATGCTCCCCCATGTAATAGAGTTAGATTCATTCATAGTTTTCCTACATGTGGCTTTTCTGCTCCCTTTTTTCAACCTACAATAAGCACTATGCTTGTTAAATATATGTCTGAGAGACTTAAATCTTTGGTCTATCCATCTGCTATTTGAGCCCTGATTCTCAGCACAGTTGCAACACCTACTCTCTAGTTCATTGGACTCAGCCAGGACAACTAACAAGGAAATGATGATGGAGATCACTCATCCCAAAGAACAGAGAGTGTCTGCAACTGCAAGCAAGATAGTTCCATCCACTTGCCCCATGGGTTCTAAGCCACCTCACAATTAGAAGCAAGAGAGTATCACTATCTCAAAATACTAAAGACTGGGTTGTGAACAATGGACTAAAATAAATCAATTATGATTGTATTATAGACTTATTATTATTCTAGTAATAGAAAAAGTTTTCTCACTGATATAAAGGCAATGGCCACCAGAGATACTGAAGGGAGGGAGAAGGAAGAATAAATGTAATACAGGGGTATTTTTGGGACATTGGAATTGTCCTGCATGACAATGCAATGACAAATACAAGCCATTATATACTTTGTCATAACCTACAAAATTATGTGGTACAGATTGTAAACTATAATCTAAACCATAGTCCAGGGTTAGTAGCAATGTTTCAATATGTGTTCATCAGTTGTAACAAATACACCACACTAATGAAGGATGTTTTTATTGTGGGAAATTGTGGGAGGACTAGGGAGTGGAGCATATGGGAATTACCTATATTTTTTATATAGCTTTTATGTAATCTAAAGCTTGTTTAAAAATAAAAGTAAATTCATCTATCTTCCCCATGGGATATAAGTCCCTTCTCAAATAGAATTGGAATGGATATCACCATCTCACAAACCTCAAGATTGGGGAAAGAACTATGGACTCTTGTGGACTTGCTGGTCTTCTACTATAGACATATTGTGACTCTAGCAATGGAAGAAATTACAACATTAATGTGGAGACAGTGGCCACTGGAGGCTCTGGGGGCAGGGAGAGGGAAAAACAGTTGTAATACGGGGGCTTTTTCAGGACTTGGGAATCGCCTGAATGACATTGCAATGGCAGATATAGGCCATTTTATATCATCACATAACATGCAGAACTATGTGGGACAGAGTGTAGACTACAATGTGAACCATGGTCCATGCTTAGTGGCAAAGCCCCAGGATGTGTTCCTCAATTGCAATGAATGTGCCACACTAAAGAAGGATGATTATGTGGGAGGGTGTGGGAGGTGTGGGTAGTGGGATATATGGAATCCCTATATTTTTTGCATATCATTTTTATAATCTAAGTATCTGATAAAATTTTTTAAAAATTATTATTAAAAATAAGTAAAAACACCTAAATTAATTTAAAAAATATTTTAGAGGCAATTATTGGTAAATATGACTGCATAAAATTTTAAAATATTCTATAAGATAAAGAATAAATTTATTTGAAAAATAAAGGAGTCTCAGAAAACACATTAAAAAATACACAACAAATAATCGTTCCTCATAATATATAAGAAATATTAAAAAATATTTTAAAGGAATAGCTATCTATCTCTATCTATCTATCTATCTATCTATCTATCTATCTATCTATCTTTCTTAATCCATCTATATATATCTTTAATAGAAGATAAAGTATGTGAGTGACTTTTGGAAGACATCCAAAAGGCAAACAACTGAAATGATAATCAAATTACTACTAAATGGGAAACATCAACATTAAATTCCAAATTCTACTCACCTTAACAAAACTTTCAAACACTGACAATATCAAACTTTGAAAATGATGTGGAAAATGGGAATGACTGGATTTGAAGAGCAAATTGCATTACTCAGAGAAGTTCAGGATGTGTATATTCTCTGATTAATGCTTTAAGGTATATCCCTTGAGTATCTATTGTCTCTGTCTTCAGGAAGAAGTGGCCACACATCATGAGTATGAAATAAACTGTGATAATGAAAAACTGAAAACAAATTAATTGTCCATTGAAAGATCAGCTTGGTAAATGGTGATGTTATTATATGAGGTGGTACTGTACAGAGGTTACAAAAAAAGCCCAAGAACTTCTTGTGCTTGCAGTGATAAAAGTTGAAATTTTAGAAAATATATTATCATTCACCCAGAAAAATTTAGGAAGTTAAAATTACGGATCTATAAGTGATTGAAGTTGTAAAAAGACCTTAATGGAAAACTATTAGGGTAATTAGGCTATAAATATTCCCCAAATGGGTGAATTGGTGTGGTGTTCAAGAGAACAGTCACAGATCATCTTATCCACCTTGACTGTGCCACATGCCTGTCTCTCCAGTTTGTGCCAGTGCAGTCTTAAACTAACATCTGACAGGTAATGTATGCACCACATTCCTCCCCCAAATAAGTCATTTACCTAGAAATCCTCTTGAAAAAGTCATAACCAAGCAAATGAACTTCACACTTGAGAGAACACCTATTTACCATTCCTGCTACAGATTATTCTCATGAATGCACATATGAAGAATAAACTACAGTAAATAAAATCTCAGCTATTGTGCCAGAAAATGGTTCACGTCAGTCATTCCTTAATGGAGAGGGCCCTAGTACACAGACAGTCAAATTGAAAAATTGAAAGATTATTTAAAAATTACTCTACAAAAAGATTTTGTATTTGTCCAATATCAAAAAAAGAATTTTATAATCTAAATTATTTTTTCATTTATTGAATGAACAACTCTTTCATAAATAAGGTATGTAAATTTGTGACACTCAAAATATTTTAAAAAATCATTATAATAAACTTTTATTTGATAGTTCTGGTTGATATCCCAATATTATCCTTATACTTTGACCAAAAAGGGGAACTATTAAATGCAAATCATATTTTATGGCTAAGTGATTTCAAAGTGAGTCAGGAGGTCATTTCAGAGGTTACACTTATGCATGTCTCAGAAGAATCTCAATGGCTGCCCCAGCAAACAGTTCTTCTAGCAGGGGGACTCCTGAGAGCCCTCGAGACATCTAGACACTATAGACAGGGCAGGCAAACACAGGAATTTGGCACTCTGTCAGTGGACCTTACCTTGGAATGTATGATAACGTATCCCCCAATGTATCAGAGTTAGATTCATTTATAATTTTCTTACACATGGCTCTTATGCCCATTTTATTTGATCTTATAATTAGCTCTATACCCATTAAATATGTGTCTGAAAGCCTTAAATCTTCTGGCTGTTTATATGGTGATTGAGCACTGAATCTCCACAGAATTGCAGCCAACACCTTCTCTAGCTCATCAGATGCACTCAGGGTATCCAACAAAAGAATGATGATGTACAAAGCCCCTTCCCCCCAAAAAAACAGAGTATCTACAACTGCAAGCAAGACAGTTCTATCCATTTGTCCCATGGGATCTAAGCTTCTTCTCAATCAGAAGCAGAGTGGGCATCACCATCCCCAAATCCTCAAGATTGAGGAATGAACACACACAAGGGAGAATGCAAAAAAAACAACCTATTTAAAAATAACAAGAGATTTGAATAGACAATTTTCTAAAGAGGAAATACAAATGGTTAAAAAGCAAATGAAAAGATGTTCAACATTACTAGCCATTAGGGAAATGAAAATCAATGTTATATCATCTTACACCTATTACACTGGTTGCTATTAAACAAACAGAAAATGGTAAGTGTGGGGAGATGATGTGGAACAATAGGAATTCTCATCCACTGCTGATTGGAATGTGGATTGGCACAGCCAATGTGGAGGATGTTTTGACAGTTCTTCAGGAAGCTAAGTATAGAATTCCCATAAGATCCAAGAATCCTACTGCTAGGAATAAACCTAGAATTATTGAAAGCAGGGTTATGAAGAGATATATGCACACAAATGTTTATTGTGGTATTATTCACAATTACAAAAAATTGGAAGAATACCAAATGTCCATCAACAGATGAATGGATAAACAAAATGTGGTATATACATACAATGGAATATTACTCAGCTCTAAGAAAGAATGAAGTATTGGCAAACATGACAACATGGGTGAATCTTGAAGACCTTGTTGGATGAGATAAGTCAGTCACTAAAAGACAAAGAGTGAATGATCTCACTGATATGAATTTAGGATATTGAGCAGACTCACAGTGAAAAAGGCTGAAAGATAGGGTACCAGGGATAAAGAGTGAGTAGAGAGTGATGAGTTGCAGTTCAATCTGGGAAGAATATATGATAAGGTGGATGGGGAGGTTTTGCAGTGGATAGGATTTAAGGTTGTGCAGCAATATGAATGGGATCAACAAACCTGGAGTGTGGATGTAAATGAGGTTTGGGGGAATGGGCTATGCATAGAGCTGACTGGAGGGCTGGGGGAAGGAACTCGTGTTCTCTGGAGAGGTTGAGGACTAGGGTTGAGACTACAATTGTAGGAATGTTCTTTTGGTATCTATGCAGAGGTGAGTCACTGCTTCAGGGAGTCAGGGGTGGGGGTATGTGTGGGAAAGGGTACACCTGGGGCATGCCTCTATGGAATATGGATGTGTTCATGTGATCATAAGGTATTGCCTTAATGTGTGGAGATGCACACTAAAGGCATAAAAATACTACCCTCCCATTTTGGGGAGTCCTGCTACATTCTATAATATACTGGAAAGAATCTCTAGAGTACGTAAGGAGTGGCTAATTGCAATAGACCAAGCCCTCGATATTAATGCTTGTACTTAACAGCCTTATTCTTGCAAAATGAAATTTAGCCTAATAATATCTATTGCCCAAGAGTTACCTCCTGAAAATGTCCTTGTTAGTCAAATGTGGCCTCTCTCTAAGCTAAACTCAGCATATAATCTCACTACCTTCCCTCTGGCATGGGGCATGACCACTAGGTTTAAGCCACCCTGGCACTGAAGGATTATTACCAAGCACCAACCACTGATTCATTTTGAAAAAGATCATGACCCAAAGAAAAAAAAATTTAAATACAAAGGGTTTTTACAGCTAAGAGATTTCACAGCGATTCAGAAGGACATTCCAGAGGTTACTCTTATGCATGCCTCTGGAGGATCTCACTAACTGCCACAGTAAACAAAGCTTCAAACATGGATGCTCCCATCAGCTCTAGAGACATCCTGACATTATAGGCAAGGAACAAAATCCTATGAAATAAGCACTCCATTGGTGGGTCTTACCTTGGAATATATGATAACCTGTTTCTCCACTGTAACAGTCTCATTTATAATTTCCCTACACAAGATTCTTTTACCCATTTTATTTGAACCTATAATTAGCAATTAAATATATTTCCCAAATGTGGGAACCCTCTGATCTTCACATCTAAGAAATAGTTTGGAGTCCTATTTCTCTGCCCACACAGAGAATTCTCCACTATTTGTTCCTGTCATTAGCAATCTTGCCTTGCTCTGTTAATCAGTTATCTTAGACCTTTGCCACCAACTTATCCCCTACCTAATTACTAATTATTTCTGTAATCCTACTACCCCATTATTCAGTCTGGAATTATTGTGATGTTATTTATGTCCCTCACACGCACTATGCCTACCTGAACCCCTGCATGTACACCCTGGCCTTTGGCGATGTAAAAAAGAGAATAAAAATTGTGTTGGGGATCAGATCAAGAGCACAGCTTCTTCAGCTGTTCTGCCTCTCACATCTCTCAACCTTCGTGTTCGGAGTAATTCTTTGTGCCATTGCAAGCTCTGTTGGACAGATGTCCGCAAGAATTTGCAGGATGGATTCCTGCACCCAAAGACTTAAGTATTTGGTCTTTCCATATGCTGGTTGAACCCGGAATCTCAGCAGAGTTGCAGCCAACACCTACTCTCCAATTCATTGAATTCACACAGGACAACTAACAAAATGATGTTAATAGACAACCCCAATCCCCAAACCAAAAAGTATCTACAACTGCAATCAAAACATTTCCTGTAAACCTTTCTTCCAGACTCTAGCTATCTGAGTCTGCTCGATTTGCTTAATTCAGATCAGAGAGGTCATATAATATTTGTCCTTCAATGTCTGGCTTGCTTCCTTCAACATAAGGTTCTCAAGATAGAAAGGGAGAAGAAGGTTGTGAGCCAACGCCCATATGCGTGAAATCTATAAGGTGTTAGTGAGTATTTGTGCAGTGAAGGGATATGACAGGAGTGTAGTGTTACTATTAGGATAAGCAGTGCAATTTTGACAAGGGAAAGTTGGGAAGGGTGGGTTGAATGGTCCATGGAACTGTGGGGGAGGATTGGGGCAGGGAGCAGCTGAACATTGGGGATTGGTAAGTATGTGGTTGAAACTACAATTTTAGGAAAGCTCTTTTGGCAATATGACAAGGAAGGGTTACTGGTTTAATGAGATGGATGGGGGCATTCAGGACAGGGAGCACTTGGGGCAGTCTTCAAGATAATGTGTGAATGACCATTTTGTCATAGTGCACTGTCTCAGTGGGTGGAGACCCACACAATGAGCAGGAAGGAGTTGGACTCCCATCCTGGGGAGGACTGATATGTTCTTTAACAGAGAGTTGGATGTCCTTCAAGAGCATGGGTGGTTCCTAATAGGGGAGGACAGAGCAATATGTCAAGCCCTTATTGTTACTGCAAGTAACTATGAATCTTGTCCTTCAAGGAGTGAAGCCTGGTGTTACTGTGGGCCCCAGCATGGGGGAGGGAGGAATAGAGTAGACAGTAAAGGGGCAATATAGCAGTTAATGGAAGTGTTCTGCATGATCTTGCAATGTAGGATACAGGACAAGTTAAATTTCAGCAAAAATTTATAAAGTGTATGGCTTTAAATGTAAATCATAATGTGATTTCACCAGAGTTAGTAGCTATGTTTCAATTTTTGTACATCAGTTGCAACAAATGTATCATCCACACATAAAAAGGCTTTTAATATGGGAAGGGGGAAAAGGGGGATGCTGTTGAATATATGGGAATCCTCTACATTCTGTATGTGACTTTACTATGACCAAAAACTTATTTGAAGACAAAACAAAAAAAAAGTAAGACACTGGGGATGAAATGGAAGAAAATATCACTGTATATACAGGAGAACAGATATTACAGTGACATTTACAGTTACACTATTTGGTTTTAGTTTTTCTTAATTATTACATATTTTATTTCTTATGTTTAAACCTATCATCATTATATCATTTTCCTATTAATTGTATTTGGTGATATTCTTAGCTTCATTTTTGAAGAAGTTTGGGACAACATAAGGGTTAGAACTGCAGGAGGGGAGGATCACTGGTGTGGGTTGTTAGTGATTGGGGATACGTGGGAGTATGTTCACTTGGGCATACAAACAAGGTACATCAATGTGTTCAAATGTTCATGGGGCATTGTCACAGTGGTTAAAGATTCACACAGTAGTGGAAAGAATATTAAACTCCCATCCTGGGGAGTGCTGCCACATTCTCTAATGGAACAGCAAAAATCTCATAAACACAGGGGCAATGACTATTGAAGAAGTATAGTCCATTGATGGGTTCTTGATATTGATGAGTATGCTTGTGTGCCTTTGCTATTGAAATTGAAACTTTGCCTAGTGTTGTAGGGTGCCTAAGAGTTACCTCCTGAGAGACTCCGTGTTGCTCAAATGTGGCCTCTCTTTAAGCCAAACTCAACATATAAATGCATTATCTTACCCCCAGTGTGGGACATGACTCCCAGTGATAAGCCTCCCTGGCACCAAGGAATTACTACCAAGCACCAACTAGCAATACAACTGGAAAAAGACCTTGAATAAAAGGGGGAAAAGGTAAAGGTAAATGAGTTTATATGGCTAAGAGACTTCAAAGTGTGTTGGGAGGTCATCCCAGAGTTAAAACTTATGTACATCTCAGCACAATTGCATTAACTGCCAAAGTAGATACTACCCCAAATACTGGGAATCCTGAGGGCTCTGGAGACACCCAGTTCCTAGTCATGGCAGATAGCTCCAGAGTTTCATGCCTTGCCAGTGAGCACTCCTTTGGAGTTTGTGCCTAAGTGTGACACAGTTGGACTCAGTTGTGACTTCTCTACACATGCCTCTTCTGTCCCTTCTATTTGAACCTATAGTTGGTGCTAGAGTTGGTAGTTGTATGCACAAGAGACTTGAATCTTTGTGCTGTTCATGGCCAGCAGAGCCTTGAGCCTCAGCAGAGTTGTAATACCTACTCTCTAGCTCATTGGGCTCATCCAGGACATCTATCAAGAAGGTAAGGATGACAACCACCATACCAAGAAATTGAGAGAGTCTACAACATAAGCAAGAGAGTCCCATCCATCAGCCATACGGAACTGAAGCCCTCTCTCAATTAGAGGTGAAGTGGGCATCAGCATTCTAGAACCCCCAGGATTGGGGAATAAAATATGAACTAGAGTATACTTACTGGTATTCTACTATAGACTTATTGTGATTCTAGCAATGGAAGAAATTCAATCATTGATGTGGAGACAGTGGCCACTGGAGGTGCTGAAGGCAGGGAGAGAGAAAAAGAGGTATAATATGGGGGCATGTTCAGAACTTGGAATTGTCCTGAATGACATTGTTTTTAAAGATACAGGCGATAATATATCCTGCTGTAAACTACAGAATTGAGTGGGAGAGAGTGTAAACTACATTGTAAACTATAATCCATCCTTAGTTGCAATGCTTCAAAATATGATGATCAATTACAATGAATGTACCACGCTAATGAAAGAAGTTGTTAATGTTGGGAAAAGAAGGAAGTGTGGGGAGTGGGGTATATGAGAATCCCTTATATTTTTTATGTAACATTTTAGGTAATCTAACTACCTTTAGTAAAAAATAAAAAAATTAAATATAAAAAATAATAAAAAAAAAATTTAAAAACAAAAAAAATAAACAAAAATATTTCCTTCCATCTGGTTCATGAGATCTAATCTCCTTCACAAAAGGAATCAAAGCAGACATCACCATCCCAAAATCCTAAAGATTGAGAAATAAACATAAGGGAGAAATGTAATTACAGATAGACACATACAAACCCTTACCAAAACTTCCCCAATATCCACATAATCCCAAGGCCATTTCTTGCCTAACCACATTAGTTAAATAACTAATATCTCAGGGACTATATATTCCCTGAACTACTACTTGTAATACTTCTATTTCACCTGTAAGTAAACCTATTTCTCCTGGATGGAAATTTTTCAAGATACAAATTAATCTTCCCTCACTTTCATGTGTTTCCAATCCAAATAGCCTGTTATCCTAGGATCCCCGAACTCTAAATGGTTTACTGTTGTAAATCTATGTCCTGATTCTTCAGATTTCCAGTAAAGCCAGTGCATCATCTATTTGCATTCACCTGAACTAATCAGCAACACACTTGGATAGTTAAGCCTCAAGGTTTTACAGAGACACCTTTTTTTCTTCTCAAGTGTTACATCAGAACTTGAGAACCATACAATTTTCTAATTGCTTGACTCTATTAAAATATTTGGACAATTTATTTTTCTGTTTCTCTGCTAAAGGCAAATCCTTAAGAGTTTAATCTATTTACTCCAACAGTTAGTTCAAGAGGCATAAAATCTCTAAGGAAAATTACAACTTACTAAAGAGATAGTACATGACTTGCATTATGATTTAAATACCGGAGAATTTCATCCATCACCCAAAAGAAAAATACTGACCCACTATTCTCTAAGCCCATGAAAAAAGGAAATTAAAGGGATGCCTTGGACTGGCAGGTTATTGTAGACCCTGAGTTCCAATTTTTTCTTCATTGGCATCACCTCTTTACAAATTAAATAAAGCCAATTCACATGAACATTTAACTTGAGAGGACTCTCACCACGAGGCCCTTAAACAACCTGAAATGTCCAAATTAAGTCCTTTCACCTTGGAGCTACCAAATTATTCAAAACCATTTAATCTCATTAACGAAAAAATGGGAAAGTTCTTGGCTAACAAAATAACATAGTTGAAAACTAAGGCCTGTTGCCTATTTGAGTTTGATATTAGATGCTGTGGCTGGAGCCTACCCTGTCTATTTAAAAGCAGTAGCAGTAGGTGAAAAAATACTTCAAGTATCTGTGGAAATAGCACTGGGCAATGATGTATGTTTATATTTCCCTCAGACTGCCCAAAGATTCTTAAACTCTGAATTTACTCAGTAGCTATCCTCCAGCCAATTGACTTCTTATGAAATCCATTTACTCTCATCATCTAATTTTGTTCAAAAAGGATACGATGACCTTAACCCTGATACCCTATTGCCTTTGCTTGAAAGAGATCCTCATAACTATGATCTAAGTACATTTCAATTAATGACTCCCCATCCTGACATACAAGAAATACCATTGTATAGCCCTAACATTATTCTCGCTGTTGAAGTATCCTACATCTGAAGAATTAAGAGCAAATTTCATGTTGTATATACAGTCACAAATTAATTTGAAATCATTGAATAACAGTTCAATTGACTCAACATTGGCTCAAAAAGCAGAACTATACACTCTCATTAGAGCTTGTATGTAGTCACCTCAAGAAACAGTTAACATTTATACAGTCAATATGCTTTTGAAGTTGTTTATGATTTTGGACTGCTTCAGAAACAGAAAGGGCTTCCATACCACAACTGGATCTGTTATATATAACAGACAACTACTCAGTGACTTACTACCATCTTACTTCCTCATTCTGTTGCTATTACTAAAATTGAGCTCATACCAAAAGAAAAATATCAGACTACCAAGGAAATACTTTAGCATATTTTTATTCAAAGACATTTGCAACCAAACTACCTTCAGATGAACTTATTCAATTTTTTCTTTTGAATATGTTAATCCCCAATTTTAATCAACATGCTCTGAGTACATGAGGGTATAACAAGAAAAGAAGCTTATAGCTGAAAAACAAACTTGGATAAATGAAAGATCCAACAAAATAACTTTATTTCAAATAAAAGATAACCATTTAAAAAAATATTTTCCTACTAACTTTAAAGTAGAGTACTTTCAATATAAATCCTCCGTCATGGTAAAAGAAAAGAACCACAAGTAAATCTTCAACTGTTTTAAGTACATCCATTTTCATGGTGGTATGGTTATAGAATTTCTAAAACTGTGTTATGTGTAGTTTAGCATTGTGCAAATGAGCAAATATGCTCATATTGCTGTGATCCAGTTACCAATATGGAACAATGGAAAGGGGAATGCAGGGAAGAAC
This sequence comes from Cabassous unicinctus, assembly GCA_029593785.1. NCBI lineage: Eukaryota > Metazoa > Chordata > Mammalia > Cingulata > Chlamyphoridae > Cabassous > Cabassous unicinctus. The sequence goes on from JAQZBX010003921.1 coordinate 58,426, forward strand.
CCAGAAATTGTCAGTATGAACTCATTATATAAATATTGCTAAATAGATCTAGAATCAATGAAATCCCTGGGGCAATGTTCAAATCTAGACCCCATGTTTTATTTTCTAAATATTCATTATGCTTTTTTCATGAATTTTAAACCTCAAGAAAACTTATGCAGTGCTGCTGCAAACTGGCACAAAATTTAAAACAAAAGTGCAATGGCTTATATTCCATTGAAGGAGATAAACATCAACTGATAATTGAGTGACTCTGAGTGTGATTTCTATGTATTATTCAGGCCAAAAATGCAAACATCATCTAATCATGATGAAACAATAGAAAATCCAAAATGAGAGAACAGACCCTCCAATATCTGTCCTGTGGTCTTCAAAATTGCTGGTGTCTTGAAAAACAGAGCGAATTGAAACTGGTTATAGCAGACTAATGGAACACACCAGCTAAGCATAATACTGAGCCTGCACTGGAAGTGGAAAGGTTTAAAAGGCATTACTGTTACAACTTTTTAAAAAAATGGAATATGAGTATAAAAATAGCAGAAATAATTTTATCAATATACTCTTTCCCAATTGTGATCCTGAATTGTGTTAATATATTAAAAATTAAGTAATCTAGTAAAGGTCATTTGAGAGTTTTTTTTTTCTTTAAATAACCTTGAAACTTTTCTGTAAGTTTGTAATTATACTAAAATTAAAAAAATATATATCAGTGTAAAAATATCAAAGAGCAAACATGTACAATATGCAATGATTGAAAATTATATTTATCATAATTAATATCATGTCAACATGCTCATAATTTAATGTGAGTCCATGCCTTCTCAAGTATATGTGTGTTCCTCCTCAGAGTAGTAGATAAGGCTCTCTTCTTAGACTTTCTGATTCTCTTGGGAAATCTATTAAAATAAATGAATACATTGAAGTAGACTGGTTGAAATGATGAGGTTCTAACATTATGAGTCAAATATCTTCAATACCTGGAAAATGAATTATGCTGCAGCATATCAATACAGGGAAGTGATTTCCTCATATGAATTTTCCAGGAACTTGACCTAAACAATATTATTTGTTCCCAAAACTTTACCTTCACTTCTTACATAAATATTTTGTTATAATCACTGGAGGTCTGATAGATAAACATTGGGGGATGAAACTCAGATAACAGGTGTTATTTTGACTCTCAGGGGGATAAAACCTTAAGATGAAAGCATTCTGTTTTATAGGGAAAGCATTGAGCTTTGAAGTTTAAATGGTTAATTTCAAGTCATAACTAGAAACATAGGTTGTGTTAAATTAAGGAATTTTCTGCATTTCTTGGAATAATTAAGAAGACATATTAAAAGAGGGTCAATAAAAATTAATAATAATATTTTTACTTCTTTTATTATTATTATTATTATTATTGTTATTATATGACTTTGTTCTGGGAGGTTTTGGAGTACAGAACAGTTGCAAGTGTGGGAGGGGAGGATTACTGCTGTGGGGTGTCAGTGGTGGTAGTATGTGTGGGGAGGGGTGTACCTGTGTTATGTCTCTATTGAATATCACTGTGTTCAAGTGGTCATGGGCTGTTGTATTGGAGGGTAGAGACCCATACAATAACCAAAAGAATATTGATTTCCCATCCATAGAAGTCCTGCTACATTCTCTACATAAGTGGCAAAAATCACTAGAGTATGTGGGCAGTGCCTATAGAAGGAGGACAGGCCATTATGCCAGGCCCTTGATATTGATGGTCACACTTATGTACCTTTTCTTATGAACTTGAATATTAGCCTAGTAATATATATTGCTTAAGAGTTACCTCCTGAAAGCCTCCTTGTTGCTTAAATTTGACCTTTCGCTAAGAAATCTTAGCATATAAACTCAACTGTATTCCCCCAGTGTGGGACATGACTCTTGGAGATGAGTCTCCCTAGTACTGAGGGATTATTAACAAGTGCCAATTAGTGATGCATTTGGAAGAAGACCTTGACCAAAAGGGGAAATATTAAATAAAAATAGATTTTAAGGTTAGTTGATGTCATAGGGATTCTGGATGTCATTCAAGAGTTTACATTTATGCATGTCTAAGGCAGATCTCACTAGCTGCCACAGTAAACAAAGCCTCATCCTGACACTATAGGTAAGGAACACAACCCAACAAAATCTTCACCCCATCAGTAGGCCTTACCTTGGAATATATGATTACCTCTTTCCCCACTGTAAAAGACTTAGGCTCATTTATAATTTCCCTACACAAGATTCTTCTACCCCTTTTACTTGAACTGATAATTAGCATTAAACCTGGTAAATATATGAGCCAGTGATGTAAGTCTTTGGTCTGTTCAAATCCTGGTTGAGCCCTGAATTTTAGAAGAGTTGAAACCAAACCCTTATTCTTTAATTCATCAGACTTGCACAGGACAAGTAACAAGATGATGATGATGATGGACAACACAAATTTCCAAAGGAAAGAATATCTACAAGTTCAAGAAAATTTTTCCTTCTTTCTGGTCCATAAGGGCCAAGTCTCCTCTCAATATGAAGCAGAGCAGGCATCACTATGCCCAAATCCTCAAGATTGAGGAATAGATAACATTAGGGGGGAATGCAACCACGGACCAAAGTAGACTTAATATTCTAGTAAGGAAGCATTTGTAATATTGATATAAAGACAGTGGTCACCATAGGTTCTGAAGGGAGAGAGAGAGAAAATAGTTGCAACATGGGACATTTTGGAGATGTTAGACTTGTTCTACATGATTTTTCAATGATGGATACAGGCCACTATACATTTTGTCAAAACCTATAAAATTGTGCAGTTCAAAGTGTAAACCATAGTGTGAACTATCGACCAGGGTTAGTAACAATGCTTCAATATGTTTTCCTCAACTGTAACAAATGTATCACACTAATTAAAGTTGTTAATTTTGGAGAGCGTGGGATAGGGAGGGGTTGGAGTATACAGGTATCTCCTATATTTTCAATGTAACATTTATGCAATCTAACATTTATTTCAAAATAAAGGGAAAAAAATACTAGCAATTAGTATGGTTAACCCTTAAGATCTGTGCATCCTTCTGCATATTAGTTATATCTCAAGAAAAAATATTGTTTTCAAAGAAAAAAAAAAAGAGGGTCAAGAAAGAGATTTGGTTTCACACATATATTGCAGAACCTGTCACATGTGAGGAAATTCATTAACATGAATCTAGAACTGCAATATGTCTAAGGCATATAAATTCAATACAAAACTAAAGAACAACTATATTCATGGTATTCATTCTGGAGTTAAACTTATGTTTTTTCAATCAATTCAACAATCTTTTTTTCTAAATTGTTGTAAACATTTTACATGAATTACCTTGTTTTTACTCACAATAACTAAGTACTTTAACTTTAATTCAAATTTTTACATCTTATTGATCTTAACATGGTAAAAGCCTGTATCATCTAAAATAAAACTGCACACTTGATTTTTATTCATATAAAATTATTTTCATATCTGATTCTCTATTTGCCAATATTCAATTTGGTTGATATTCATGGAACAACATTTAATATTTGAAAATAATAATAGATAATCACTCATATATGTGACTATAAAAATCGTATTGAATTCACTGCATTACAATTCATTCCATTAACTCTCTATGGAATAAAGATCAAGTTTTATTAATTAAAATATTTTCTTGGGAATACATAGTAGAAAATGGAATTTTGCTACTATTGATTCAGTAAACAAAATTATTTTGGAAGTTTCAAAGAAAAAGTGTTTACCTAATATAGATTTTAAAAATTCTGAATTCGCACACTACTTATTTTAAAATGATTTCAGTTTCTTCACTTTACAGTGAGAGTTTAATTATAAGTTTATTTTATTTTTCATATTAGGTGATTCCTGCTGTATACATGGTTTCTCAAAGCACGGTGTGAATCTGAAACACGAAGTTGCTTGAATAAATTCACATTCTTAGACTTCCCCAGTTACCAACTGAGTCAAAGTTATTAAGATTATTTAGCAGGAATCTTCATTTTATAGCAAAATGCTTAAGGAAATATTACCTCTATTAATGTTTGCTAACCATTAACCCATATTCTACAGCTGTATAATAAGTGAAATTTAAGGAACATTTAAGAACTCCATTATTACTATAATAGAACTCTGAGTCATGTCCTCCATAGTGAATTCCAGCATAGTTTAGGGGATGTGAACAATTCTGCCTATGGAAAACACCAACAATTATATTGATAATGTTCTTAAGAGATAAAAAGTTAAGAAGGATATTTAGAACACTTCTAAGACTTAGGTCCTTTGGGAAATCTAAATGGATTAGACTTGTTTCTTAATAATTCCCTGAGGTCAATTTGACTATAGAACATTCCCATTGACCTCATATTTGAAGTAAAAAG